>JARHVA010003507.1:1672500-1947500 GCA_037957365.1 Torreya grandis | reverse complement strand
ACCTATTGACCAATTTGAATTTTAGGTCAAATTGGAGTACCCCTACATAAAAAATTGACTTCTATGTGTTTTAGGGGTCCAATATAGATGTCACAAGGTGTTTTATAGGTTAATTAGTGTCATTTAATATTATAATAGCCTTGGTCCTTAGTCATTTTGAGGTAAAAAAGGGGTATTTAATGAATTGTATGGATTTATTAGGAATTTTGAAAGTTAAAAAATGTGATGTCACATCCCATGTGTCCTTATAGGTCTTAATTTATTTTCATGACTAAAAATTTTTAGGTTCATCAAAAGAAAGGGAAGTTTTCTTGAAAAAAGAGGAGAAAATGGAACTTGTATAGCCCATGGGGAAGTGTTCCACATGGGAAAATCTCATGTAACATCCCTTCATCTTCTCCACACTCATACCAACATTTTATTTTCTCTTTAAGTGATATTTTTGGCCCAAAACTATTACAATCCATCTTTGCTTTCCTAGACGTGCAAAAGTGACCTTTAGTTTTTTACTCAGTACGGACAACTAAAGAGGTTTAAAGTCAAATTATTATAGGAAGTTTAAGTAAAATAAAATAAATTAATTTAAATTTAAGGATTTTTTAATAATGGTGTCTTGTGCTTCATGATCCATCCTCATGAAGTTGACTATGCTTTTCTACCTGTTGTTTCATGGACCCTATGGGTTTTGCTCTATTTTGGGCAAGTCTATACAAACTAGTTGGTGATATTGGTTTTAAATTATTTTCCATTCCTCATAAGATTATTTACATTATTTTTTTCAAGTTTCATGATATTTTGATGAGCAAAGTAGCTTAGGTTACAAGAGGAAACACTTTTCTATAAAATAGGCAGTTTTTACCATGTTCTTATTTCTCATGCTTTATCAATGGCTCAAGGGAGTTGGAATAGGTTATTTATTATGTTTAAAATGTGTTTTGATCTCATATACTCTAAATTTCATTATTTAAATCATACTTCATGAGATTTCAATCACAAAGATCATGTAGCTTATTCACCCTATGACTATCACACACAATTAGATTTGGTAAATCACATGTTTGAAACCTATACGGCATGTCCATATATGTGTATTTAAGGTTTTTTAAGTTTGGGTGTATTATTGATCAAGATTAAGTTGTGATAAATATTCCATATGGTGTAGTAAAAGTGGAATTGCATTCTTATGCAACTTTTTTTAGTTAGGCAATGATGAACATGTTTACCTATAAGTGCCAACAAGAGGTTTCAAATGTTGAAACATGATATAGAAGTTCCATAAAGATTTTTATATCATGATTTATTTTTTAAATATCATGGAGAAAGTTATAGGGTTAATTTCATGATATCACTACCCATCACACTAATCTTGTTGTTTGCCTGCATACAACTCCATCTTCATTTATAGGGGTCCTCATAGAAACCAACCATATTGACAGGAGGTATATAAGATAAGTAATGTTTTGGAAGTGTGAAAAATAATTTTAAAACTTTTTAATAGGCCTCAACTACATTTAAATCTACAAACTATGCACGTTGCTCACAACACCGTTTCCTGTTTGTACTATGAAATGAATACCTATAGGTGATAAAGCAAGAAATTAAAGAGTCATCTTGAGGTGTTTTAGTACATAATAAAACCCTTTAAAATATTTTTGTGTTTTTTAAATCATGTAATACCTTATTAAAAATTATAGTTTGAATAAATGCGGGTGAAACTTTGATCAAACAAAAAATGACTGATACAGGGACACTTTCCCTAAAAATGTAAAACAAACGTCAAGGGGATTTTGTGAATAACATATGACATAGTTGAAATGATATTTAAGGAATATATAATGGTAAACCATGTATCCCATAGCATAAAAATACCTCTACCAAATATTAGAGTTAGAAAGTGAGGAGAGGATGGATTTTTAGAGCCTTAAATTGGCCTCAAAAAACACTAAAGGTCTATATTCTTGTCTACATTTTTAGAAGTTTGAAAGATATTTGCATCCCTCAAGCAAACAAAGCATTCCCTCATGGATAAAGTAGTATCATGGTTTTAGTGGTGAAAATAATGGCATGGATACCATTATTATAGTTTTTATGCATGATTTTTTAAAGTTTCATGAGAGTCTACAGGTGTCCCTTGTATGGAAAGTACACAACTACAATAGGGTATATGAATAGTGAGATAGTATAGGTGTGTAGGTGTTGATTTATACCACTCAAACTAGATTAAAATATAATATAATGTGATGTGACCACATGTAATTTAATGGAGGTTCTTAAACATCATAATTAATCTCATTTAGAGCTATACACACCTACAAGTATTGTTTCAAGAAGTCTCAATCAAATAAGGAACTCAGTCACCTAGGCAGGAATGTAAAGAGCATGTGGAGGTTAGAGTGATAAGTGAGCTGGTAATACTTTAATTATAGTTTGAATATTATCATTAAACCCTCACACATTATGAAAAAATAAGATAAAGGCTCTAATAATTTACATAAAGCCCCTACCCAAGCCCTTGCATATAGTTAACTCATAATTTGCCTTTGAAGGAATCAGTCTTGGAATTTAAAGTTTTGAGGGGTCAAATGATATGACCTAGGATTTTATTTTGGTGTGGGATGTACTCACCACTTTATGGAAACCCTATAATGTTCATTTTTCTTGAGAGAATAGGGGAAGTACCCCTTATTTTATCTTAGACATGGGGTACTTCACCTCATGCACACACTATCAGTTTGGGAAAGAAGGGTGTTAGGGTGATCTAAATAGATAGTTAAACCTCCTGAGAATTTGTATGGGGTTGATAAAAATACAATTAAATTTGAATAACTTTTATTAATATATTTAATCTCAATAGGGTGTTTCATGCTCTTATGTTTGTAGTCAACCCTACTAAGAATGTTTAGGCCTAAAGCCCAATTGAGAGGACATTTTCACCTATCACATTGGTTGGGAATTCTAACTTGTTTAAACATGTTTTTAAATTGGATAATAGGTGATCAATATTTTTAGATTCAAATTAAATCATCAAAACTCATTTTGGGCATCAAGGGGAATTCAGGACTATTAGGCATGACTAGGCCTAACATACAAAAAGGAGGTCAACTTTATGTTTAGCTTTAGATGATCACTCAAACATATTTTATCATGCCTATGTAGGTACATCAAACATTTTCAAGCCTTTAACTTGTAGAATAAAGACATTTTTGGACCTTAGGACAACTCAAGCATGCATTAAAGGAGAAAAAAAGCTTGATAGGTCAAGTTTTGATACTCATATCTTCTTGGAGGATATGCATGGATGTCAAAGGAGTTTAAGGATGTTAGTAGAGGTCTTGAAATATGAATTTGTGGAATTTTTTTATAGTTTGGACATTAGAACTTTATGAATGAAGCTTAAGATTTAAAATAGGCTTAAAACCCTTTCAAACCCTTAGTCAAGACCATTTTGGATAAATGGAGTTGAATAGCTGATATATTTTCATATTTTGATCATGAAATATATTTTAAGTTGTATAATACTCTCTCAGGATTCTCCCCAACCTCTTGAGTTGTATGGACTTGTATGGATAGGGTATAAAATTGGATTTTATTGATATTTTTATGTATTGTATAGGTTCTAGGAGGATTATAAAGATGAAAAAAAATTTGGAGGAAGATATATAATTTTTATAACCCCTCATGTCAATTTAATACTTCATAAAAATTCCTAAGTGTTTGAACAATAGCTCTCATTTCAGCTAGTCAAAACTAGCATATTGGACAATCAAATGAGAAGGGCAGAAAACCTTATGTGGGTTGATTTATATGTGTTCCTAATGATTATAATGAAATTTAAGGTATTGAAAGGTCTCATCCACTACCTCCCATGTATTTTCATGAGCAATTGATGCCAAGTTGAGGCCAAGTGTGTAGGGTGCATGAAAGAGGAGTTTTCTTGACAACAAATGATGATATCTCATTTTGGGATGATTTAAAAGGACCAAAACTACAACCAATGAATGAAAAGGCATGTCTTAAATCCTTAACCTTCATTCCAATCATTGTAACTATTCCTAGTTAGTTATGAGGTGTTCAAGAATCTCAAACTATGAAGATAGTTTTTATGAGCTAGTTAAGAGAATTTTATGCCACTTTACAAGAGTTTGATGACTTGGATGGAAACTTGGGATTGTTAAACTTGAATGGTTCATCAAATATAATATTTTAATGCACAATTAAATAATTTTCTCAACTTTAAAATCATATTTTGACCCTTAGACTTCTCTCTTCTATCTTAAGTTCTATAAGAACTAATAATTTTGGCCATTTTAATGGATGCTCCACCTGAGTATGTTAAATCCATGATCATTTTAATACCTTTTGATTAATAATAATACTAATTTTTACCTATTCCATGACTCTTATTATTTTTTTCATTTATAATGTTTGATTTTGCATAAGTGAAGACTATGGATTCCTTAACATATTTTTTCATTCTATCATCTATTTATAGTTGGAAAGCTTCTTCTTGTAGGGAATGTAAATTGTTATAGTAAATTTCAAGGATTTATTGAGTTATTATTTTAATTATTTCCATTCAAGGACTCTTTTATAGTCCTCCTAGCCTTATGCATTAATCCATAACCTCATAATGTAACATTGATGTGAGAAGATGTAGATTGGAGAAGTGTATGTTTGGTTGGTCACTTAGTTTCAAGTGTAACATGCATCTGGTTGGAATTAATCAATATATTTGGTGTATAACCTCCCTTATAATAGTTTTATTTTAATTATCTCTCTCCCTTTTAACCCCCAAGTTTAGGTGTAGTTGTAATCTAAAGTGGTACATCAAGGGAGCTAGCCCTATCTAGAGATTCACCTCATTCTTAGGCTACCCACAAGACTAGAGGTGTTCCCATTGTTCCAATTAGATGAGGAGATCTTATGAATATCATAAAAGGGTGAAAATCTAAGTTACAATAGTTTTTGGCATGCCTAGTGGGACTCTTAGTCTAAGAGTTTGAAAGATTCTTTGTGTTATCTTTCAATAACCAACCTTTGGAGGCATCTATCAAAACATCAATGGTAAATTAAAAGATATATCAATTGGTAAATCAACCTCGATTATCCTTTGAAGATTTTTTTTTAACATTTTCCATTGTGTTCTTACTTTCAATAAGGTTTCATGGCTAATTCCAGTGTTGAGCTCTATTTTACACAAGTTGGTGATATATTTCAAACTTGTGCCATTCCCTATCATAATGATCAGGTTATTAATTAACCCTCTCATGAAGTGTATCATCCCATTCATGAAGTATATCATTCCTATATCCAGCCTTCTCAATATCTTGTTCCTCTTAATCAACCTAGTCACTTCCCAACTCCATCCATTTTCAACTTCAAATAAACACTTTTGGGTTATGAGAGGTACATGTTGGAGCTTAATAATCTAAGCAGATGTGGTCAAGAAGTTCCTATTCATATTATTCATAAATTGATAAATGTATTAGAGTTGATCAAAAGATAGTGAGTACCTATTGAGAGAGCCAATTGGCAAAGGCTCATAAGTGAGATCCTTGATGTGAGTGGTTAGGTTTCTTCCTTAGAGGCTAGGCTAGGAGTTCATGAAAGGTAATCTCACCAAACCTATCAGCCTTTATATCCAATTTCCCAAGTTTCCTATCATCCATATTTGATCCCTACTCATGAGCACAATCAAGGATATAAAAGTCATCCTTCACCCAATCAATTGGAAGATAGAGTTGAAAGGAGAAACCTTATTTTTAAAGCTAATCTTGATAGGTAAATTGAGTTGGCTAATATGTATATGCATTAGTCCATGTTGGTATAAAAATAAGTGAAGTTAAATCCCCCATTTCCTTCTCACATTTAATCCCCACCACCTAAAAAATAAACTTTTGATCCTAACATTAGAAGCTGGAATAACATAGTGGAGTCATGGGGAAAGGAAGAGGTTAAGAGTCTTATTAAGGAGTGTGAGGTTGAGAATGAAGTTAATACTTTTCAAGTCCCTCCCACCATTCCTCAAGACGAGACCCATTATCTTCCATGTCATCCCTCTTACATTCCTTATCCTTATGATGATGCCTATGAATTTCAAGAGAGACTTTTCCAAGAGAGCCCAGCCAAAAAAATTAAAGAGCTAAGAGTCAAAGATGAAGTTGTTAAGTCAAGGTGTGATGGAAGTTTTAGACCCAAAAGAAGATTATATTCCTAAACACACCCCATATAACCTCCCTGAAGATATTTCCCAAGTTGAATTAGATGTTAATGAAGTGATTATCAAGTGGAGGGAATATAACTAAGCCATATTATCCCAAGCTCTGTCTCCCCTTCCTTAAGAGCTCCCAAAGGAATCCCCTACTATGAATTTTCAATCTGATTTTGAGCCTTATTTTCCACCTCCACCCACTAGTTCATCTTATCCTCATCCCATCACCCTTTTCCTTGATGTACCTATGGTATAGGAACCTAAATAAGAGCCTTTAGTTGAGTAAAACTTATAACTTTTGCTTGAATAAAGTACAACTTCTTGGTAGACTCATTGGGCTAGGTCATTGAATTTAAAGATGCCTAGTATTGACATCACCAAAAAGGAGAAAGAGATGTAATATCTTGTATCCCTTGAAAATAAATATAATATTATGAAATTTGATACACAATTTGAGAGCCTTCAAGAGGTCTTAAGTGTTGAAAAAGAGCTAGCCCTTGTGTTAAGTCTTCTTATTTGGTTGATGATGAAGAATGCCTTCCTTGTGTTGAAGAGTAAATATTGGATGAAGTCCTTTTAGATCCTAAGGAAGAGGATGAATAAGTTATTATTGTTTTTACCTTTCATAGTGATGAAAAAAAATAAGATGAGGACTTATGGTAATATTTTGAAGACATTTGAAATGAGTTTGAGTCTCTAAAGGGATCTATTATGTCATTAGAGTTGATTACAAGTCTGAATGAAGAAGATGACATTGTCCAACATGTCATAGATGATCAAGATCAAATCCCACATCATCCCTTAGAGGTCAAGACAAAATTCTACTACTCTCAACCTTCAAAAGAACAATAAATAGATCCTCTTGATATCATGCATACAAAGGAGATGAAATTTGATCACTAGATGAAGAGTAAGTAGCAACATGAAGTATGTGTACAAGACAAAAAGGAGTATTTTTGTATTAGATACCTATTTTAAGATGGTATACCTGAGAGAATAACAAGTGAGGTGCCAGGAAGTAGGTTTAGTTTATCAAGTGTTTAATCTAAAGAGCAACATGCTTGGCATCATGATCCATCTCATGAAGAAAGGGAGGCAAGAAATTTTCCTTTTGATCTTGAAAAGGGAGGTATTCTTGATTGTTAATTTTATATAGTTTTTTGCTTCCTATTTTTCTTAAGTGTCTTGAGCATAGGTGTGTGTCTTATTATCTCATTTGATTTATGTTGTGTGTGTCCTTTGCTTTATGTAGTTGAGGTGGTCAATTAGTTGTCTTGTCTTTCTCAAGCTTATGGTCAAAGGTATCCTTATTTGTCTCAAACTTAAAATGATTCCCTAATCCCAATGGAATAATAAGGTTACTGGTTTAGTTACTATAGTAGGCATACTACCCCTATGAGTCACCAATTTGTTGACCAAATTTGACTTTTAGGTCAAATTGGGGCACCCCCAAGTAAAAACTTAAATTATAGGTGTTTTATGGGCCCAATATAGATGTCACAAGGTTTTTAATAGGTTAATTTATGTCATTTAATATTATACTAGCCTTGGTCCTTAGTCATTTTAGTCTTATTGGTCATTTTGGGTCATTTTGAGGTCAAAAAGGGGAAATTAATGACTTGTATAGATTTATTTGGAAGTGTGAAGGTTAAAAATGTGATATAATGTCCCATGTGTTTGTGTATGTCTTAATCAACTAACATAAGTAAAAATTGGTAGGTTCATCAGAACAAAGGGTAGTATTCTTGAGAAAAAAGAAGAAAATGGCACTTATATGGCCCATGAGGATGTGTGCCACATGGGAAAATATCATGGAACATACCTTCATCTTCCCCACACTCATCCCAACATTTTATATTTTCTCTAAAAGTGCCATTATTGTCCCAAAACTATTCTACTCCATCTTTACTTTCTTAGACATATAGAAGTGACTTTTAGGTTTTTTCTTAGTATGAACAACTAAAGAGGTTTAAAGTCAAATTATTTTTTAAGGTTTTATAAAAATTAGAGAAATTAATTTCCATATAATTATTTTTAATAATTATGGCTTGTGCTTCATGAACCATCCTCATTAAGTTGACTATAATTTTCTACCTACTATTTCATGCACTCTATGGGTTTTACTCTATTTTGGGAAAGTCTGTATGAACCAATTGGTAATATTGGTTATAGATGATTTTATATACCTCATATAATTATATACATGATTTTTTTCAAGTTTCATGATGTTTTTAAGAGAAAATTATCTTAGGTTTCAAGAGGAAACACTTTTCTATGCAACAGGCAGTTTTTACCATATTTTAGTTTCTCAAGATTTGTCAATGGATCTAGGGAGTTGGGATAGGTTATTTATTATGATTTTATATCATTTACTCTCAATTTTATTATAAAAATCATACTTCATGATATTACGTTCACAAAGATCATGTAGCTTGTTCACCTTATGACTATCACACACAGTCAGTCTTGATAAATCACATGTTTAAAACCTATAGGTCATGTCCATACTAGTGTGTTTAAGGTTTTTTAAGTTTTGGTATATAATTTATCATCATGAAGTGTTTATCAAGATTCTATATGGTGAAAAAAAATGGAATTACAATCTTATGCAACTTTTTTTAGTTAGGTAGCCATGAACATGCTTACCTACATGTGCCAACAAGAGGTTTCAAATGTTGAAACATGGTATAAAATTTACCCTAAATATGGTTAGATAATTATATATTATTTAATCTATTTTAAATATCATGGATAAGGTTATAGGGTTAATTTCATGATATCACTGCTCATCACACCAATCTTGTTATCTGCCTGCATACAACTCCATCTTCACTTATAGGGGTCCTCATAGAAACCAACCATATTTGATAGGAGGTTTATAATATAATTAAGGTTTTCTAAGTGTGAAAAATCCTTTTGAAAATTTTGAAGAGGCCTAAACTACATTGAAACCTATAAACTATGCACATTTCTCACAAGACCATTCTCTGTTTGCACTATGAAATGAATACCTACAAGTGATCAAGAAGGGAATTAAAGAGTCATATTGAGGTCTTGTAGTACAAAATGAATCCTTTTGAAATATTCTAATGTTCTATAAAGCATTTCAAACCTTTCTAAAAAATCTAGATTGAATAAATGGGGGTAAAACTTTGATCAAACACAAAATGACTGATACAAGGACACTTGCCATAAAAATGTAAAACAAAGGTTAGGAGGGATTTTGTGAATAACATTTGACATGGTTAGAATGATCTTTAAGACATATAGATTTGTAAACCATGTATCCCTTGGCATAAACAAGACCTATCCCATATATTATATTCATAAAGTGAGGAGAGGATGGGTTTTTAGAGCCTTAAAGTGGCCTCAAAAAACATTGAAGGTCTACATTCTTATCTATAGTTTTAAAAGTTTGAAAGACATTTGCTTTCCTCAAGCAAATAAAGAATTCCCTCATGGATAAATTAGTCTCATTGATTGAGTTGTGAACATAATATCATGGAGAACATAAATATAGGTTTGAGGCATGATTTTTTCGAGTTTCATGAGTGTGTATAGGTGTCCCTTATATGGAAAGTAGACACCTACAATAGGGTATATGAATAATGAGCCACTATATGTGTTTAAGTGTTGATTTAGACCACTCAAATTGAAGGAAAATATAATATAATGTGATGTGACCCAAATTAGTTTAATTTATTTTATCAAAAGTGATAACCAAGCTTAGTTAGAGTTATACACACCTACAGGTAGAGTTTCAAGGAGTAGTCATAGTCAAACAAGAAACTCAGTCATGTAGGCAGGAGTGTAAAGAGCATGTGGATATTGAAGTGATAAGTGAGTTGGTAATACTTTAATTATAGTTTTAATATTTACATTAAACCCTTACATATTATTAACAAGGTAGATAAAGGCTCTAACAATGCACATACATCCCCTACCTTAGCCCTTCCACATAGTCAACTCCTAACAATCTGCTTTTGAAGGAACTAGTCTTGGAATTTAAAGTTTTTAGGGGTAAAAAAATATGAAATAGGCATAAATTTTAGTGTGGGAGGTCCTCACCACTTTATTAAAACCCTCCAATGTTCATTTTTCCTAATATAATTAGGTAATTACCACATATTTTGTCTCAGACAGGGGTTACTTCCCCTCAAGCATATGTTGTCAGTCTAGGAAAGAAGGGTGTTAGGGTGATCTAAAGATCTGGTTAAACCTCCCAAGAATGTGTAAGGTGTTGAGACAAACATATGGGAATATGAAGAACCTTTTTGAAGAGAGTTAATCTCAATAGGATGCTCCATGATCTTAAGTTTGTAGTCAGTGCCACTAAGCATGTTTATGCCTAATGTCACCCAACTGAGAGGACATTTTCACCTATAGCCTTGGTTTGGAATTATGAATTGTTAAAACATTTTTTAAAGGTTTATAAAAAGGTTATAAAGCTTTTTATATTTAAATGAAATCATCAAAACTCATTTTGGGCTTCAAGGGCAATTCAGGGTTATTAGGTATGACTAGGCCTAGCATCCAAAAAAGTGGTCAAATTTATATTTAGATTTATATGACCACAAAAAAATATTTTAGAATTCATATGTAGTTAAATCATACATTTCCAATCCTTTACCTTGTAGAATAAATCCATTTTTGAACCTTAAGACAACTCAGGCATGCAAGAAAGGAGAAAAAGAGCTCGATAGGTCAAGTTTTGATACTCATATCTTCTTTGAGATTATGCATGGATTCCAAAGGAGTTAAATTATGTTATAATATGTCTTTAAATATGAATTTATGGTTTTATTTTTTAGATTAGATGTTATAACTTTATGAATGAAGCTTAAGAGTTAAAACATGATTAAAACCCTTACAAACCCTTAGTCAAGACCAATTTGGAGAAATGGAGTTAAATATCTAATATAATTGAATATTTTTACCATGAAAAATATTCAAATTTTTAGAGGACTCTTTAAGTATTCTACCCAACCTCTTGAGTTATATGGACTTATACAGACAGGGTACAAAATAGGCTTTTATTGATAGTTTTATGTATTATGTATGTTATATGATGAGTTTGAATATGAAACCAAATTTAGGAGGAATATATATACTTATAATAACCCATTATTTAAATCTCATACTTCATAAAATATCATAAGTGTTTGACAAATAGCTCTCATTTTAACCAGTCAAAACTTGCATATTGTACAAGCTAGTGAGAAGGGTGAAAAACTTTAAGTGGGGTGATTTTATGGTGTTCCTAATTCTTCAAAGGACATGTATGCTATTTATATGTTTCATAAACTCCATCCCATGTAATTTAATTATAAATTTATGCCAATTTTGAGGCCAAGTGTGCAAGGTGCTTGAAAGAGGAGTTTTATTGACAATAAATGATATCTCATTTTGGGATGATTCCAAATGACTAGAACTACAACCAATGCATGGAGAGGAATGTATAAAATAATTCACCTTAATTATAATAATTTTAAATATTCATAATCATTTATGAGTCATTGAAGAATCTCAAATCATGAAGGTAATTTTTTTGAGCTAGTTAAGAGAATTTTATGCCACTTTGCAAGAGTTTGATGACTTGGATGGACACTTGGGCTTCTTTAACTTGAATGTTTCATCACATATCCTCTTATCATGAAAAATTAACTTATTTTCTCAGATTCACAAGTGTTCTTGTGACCCTTGGAATTCTCTCTCTCTCTCTCTCTCTCTCTCTCTCTCTCTCTCTCTCTCTCTCTCTCTCTCTCTCTCTCTCTCTCCTCTCTCTCTCTCTCTCTCTCTCTCTCTCTCTCTCTCTCTCTCTCAAGTTCTATAATAATTAGCCATTTTGGCCATTTTAACGGATGCTCCAAATGAGTATGGTGAATTCCTACTCATTTTCATACATTTTTATAAATAATACTACTAATTTTTACCTATTACATTAATTTTATTATTTTATTCATTTGGAATGTTTGATTTTGCATAAGTGAAGACTATAGATTCCTTAGCATATTGTTTCATTCTATCATCTATTTACAGTTGGAAAGCTTCTTCTTATAGGGCATGTGAAGTGTTATAGGAAATGTCAAGGATTGATTGATTTATTATTTTCATTATTTCCATTCAAGGCTTGTTTTCTAGTCCTCCTATCCTTACACATTCATCCATAACTTCATAATATAACATTGATGTGAGAAGTTGCAGATTGGAGAAGTGTATGTTTGGTTGGTATCATGGTTTCAAGTGTAACATGCATCTAGTTGGAAGACATCAATCCATCTGGTGTATCACCTCCCTTAGAATAGTTTTATTTTATTTATCTCTCTCCCTTTTCACCCTCCAAGTTTAGGTGTATTTTTAATCCAAAGTCGTACATCAAGGGAGATATCCCTATCTAGAGATTCACCTCATCTTTATGCTACCCACAAGCCTAGAGGTGTTTCCATTGTGACACTTGGATGAGGAGAGCTTAGGCATCTCCTTAATGGGAGAAAATCCAAGTGACAAAAATACTAAGATATGAAATATATTACATCTAAACTATTTATTACTAAAAGCTAAAATTGTATTTTAAAATGTTGAGATATATAGTATTACTAAGATGATGAATACATGAATACAAAATAGTAAAAACAAGAACAAGGTGGATCTCTTAAAACTATTTATATATTATGTGTATGTAACTCCCAAATGGATACAAAATTTCATGTATGAGGTGAAGTATACAAAGCTCAAAAAATCATTTTCTTAAGATAGGGATATAATTAAAGAATGTGAGTTCAAGATGCCAAAATGGCTAAAGAACTTAGATATATAGCTGAAGACCCAAATATGGGTATAACAAATGGTGAAGAGGTATCTCAAAAAAAATATGTGATGATGATTAATTTAATAAGGTCATAGTAGATAAAAGAAACCATAAGAGTAATATTGAATAAATTTTAAACAAACCATAATATGACAAGGACAAGAATCTAGTTGGCATACAAGAACATGCCATGAATATGAATGAGGCATTCTAGCAAGAGATCCCATTGAGGCATGAAGAGATAGTATTGAAATATATGATGTGGAAGAAATGTAATTTGAGCTATTGTATATCTCACATCAAAGATAAGAAGATGAATAAAATGTTATCAAGAAGCAAGTGGCAACATTACAATATGGATTAAGAATAAAATTATGTTATAATGTTAAATATGAAGCATGGAGAGATACTAAAACAAGTGAAGAGAAGATAAATGGTGAAAAGTATGATATAAAGATAAGTATGGTGAATCAATGTTGAATGAGAAGGAGGAGAGTTCAAATTCATTATTTATGTCACAAAAACAAATAGTTCTAGTTTATCAAGCAATGAAGGATGAAAGGGTATCATGTGAAGACCATAGAGTTGAGAGTAAAGGATAAAAAAATACTATCCTAATAACTATTCAAATGAATTAAAAAAAAGGTCCACAAGAGGACATGCACTTGAAAAAATAACAAGGTAATATGGTGAGCCATTTGATTAATAATGTTGTTGCTAAGATTTTTAAACATAAGCATGAAGATATGAATTGAATAAGTAATAAAGAGGTATTAAATCAATGTGAACCTTATATGAAGAATATTATGAAGTCATATTTTTAAAAAAGAGTCCATGTGAGGACACACAACCAATGTTCAGTATTTGGAAATGGAAAAGTGGAAAAAGGTGTAGTCAAAAATATGATATGCATGAAGCCATTAGTAAGTAAAGACAAAGGTAAGAGAATGGTCAAGAAGATAGGTCAGTTAAGAAAATATGAGAAAGCCATGACCAAAAATAAAAGAAGGAAACATTAAGCACAATAAAGAGTAAATTTTATTAATTAGAATTGTAAAGAATATAAGTCATAAATAGAGGAACTAGAGGGTGAAATACATAACGAGATGTAAAGGTTTTTATAATATCTTGAACTAGAAGATGAATTGAAAAGACAAATAGACAAAGGAAGAAAGAAAAAATGCCAAGATAATATATAGGGAGAGATAATATATGAAATGGATAGTAGATAAAATATATTAAAGGATCAGAAGAACATGAATATGAAGGCAAGAAAGAAATAAGAGAAAAATTATTTGATTTGAAGCTCAAATTTTCCTTACATAGGGAGTATGATACATGAGCACCACTAAATAATAGGAGTTTTAATGAGTGTAAGTGTCCTTTATGATCATTTTTGTATTATGTGAGTGTTAAGGGGTATTACAAGGTCCTATAGGTTATTTTGGTGTGAGTGAAGTGTACTAGAAATGTGTGTTAGTAGTCCTTTGGCATTTTCCTACCAAAATGGGCAATTTGAATATTTAAAATGTTAAAGGGATTTTATTGATGTGTTAGTATAGGAATGATGTTATTATTGGTAAAATTACCTTAATAATGTGTTGATGAGGTTGATACCAATTAAAATAATCATAAATATGTATATAAGACTTTAAAAGGAAAAATCAAGAAGATGGTGTAAATGATCTCTTATGTAGAGTTAACTTCTCGAGAGGTAGTTACCAAGAGAAGGATGTTATGCATGAATGTAGTCATGATTTAAAATTAATTTAGAGAGTGTATAGACTCATTAGGAAGTAGATATAGAGATTTTAAATAAGGATAATTGTAGAGGAGATAGGGTAGAGATAATGAAATCCTAAGAAAGAATAAGGGTTGAAACTTTGCCTCTTTTTCTAAAAGTTACGTACATAACTATTCTAAATGCATTAAGTTCAATATAAAGAGAATTATTTGTGTGATGTTTAGAATGTGAAAAATATTATAATATATATACTTTTCATATAATTATTTTTATCATTGGTTTCTAATATAAGAATGGACTCATAGACAACACAATCAATTAAAGAACAACTTTACCTTTGACAATATAAACTGTAAGTAAATATTATTATTAGTGAAATAAATCATTTTGAGTATCATATTAATTGTTTAGATATAATAAAGGTTCATGGTAACTAATTTTTAGGCTTATAACTCTCTTTATGAATTCCAAGAGTCAAATGAACATTTATATAGTACATTAAGTGTATATTCTATGATCAACCAGTCATAAATGACAAGAAAATAGAGTTTGTTCATAAATGATAAGAATTATGGAAGTGTATAAAGCATAATAATAGTTTTAATTTTATAATAAATTGTATAAATCCATTTATGGCCTCAATAAATCTCTATAAGTGCAAGAGACTCATCAATTTCACACACAGTCATTTTGGGTACACAAAATTTTGAAACTTTTGCATGTTTGAGAGTTTGAAGTAGATTCAAAAGATAAAATTAAGGGAGAAGATAAATAGGATTTTTTTAGATCTTATCCAAATTTATTTAGTCTTATAAATTGTCTAAAAGTCATAATGGCTTAATTTTATCCCTCTTGGCCTTGTACAAGCCTTTGCAACCCTCATCTAGGGTTTCAAAATTGAAGCTTCAATATCTAGTACTCCCACCATAAAAAATAAGTAAAATTTATTAATATTATGTAATTTCATATGATTCAAAATATTAAAGAGTTTTTAAGTGGGTATAATATGTCCAAATATGGTTTCCAAGTCTGTGCATTTGAATAGGCCTAGGAGAGACCTAATTGGTGGAGGGTGGTCAGTTGATAGGTTTATCTTGATGAATGTATCATGAAACTATATGATAATAAATAAGGTGATAAATATTATCCTAAATTATTCTCATATTTATAATAAACCATACATATTTTTCTAACTAAGGATTTTTATGTGTTTTGAGGGTTATAAGGAAAACTAGCTTCTAAGCTAACAAGAAATGTATATGAGGAGTTAAGATGGAATGAAGTATTAAGATAGTTGTAATTTTTTTATGACCAATAAATACCATACATGAGTCCTTGACATGTTCATATAGTTATAAAGATGAATTGGTATTTTATAGCCTTATGGAGTTGATTAGACCCATGATCTAATGAATGCAATAATTAATATGCTAAGTGAACATGTTTGGGTAATAAGTGATATGGTAGAGATATAGTGAAAGAAGGATAGAATGATTCAAAGTGGTAGTCATATTTATATTTCAAATACTTATGAGATAGTACTAAGATATATCCATATAATCTTTAAAGGAAAATAATTATGGTACAAGATTTAATAGCAGGTATGTATATGTAAGTGTGAAGTTGTAAAGAATATTGGGAGTCAGAAAAAGGCATTTAACAAATAAGTTACAAGGATATACAAATTAAGATTTTTTTTTTATAAAAATAGGCTTGAAGACAAGTTTAGATGAGGTATCAACAAGAGGTATTCAAATTTGGGTTTAAATTTTAATATAAAAGGACCTAATGAAGGCAGAGGTTATTTTAGCTTTGTTTATAGGGCTTTTAGAGCCTTTTGGATTTTAATATATCCATGGTATAAATTAATTCATTAATGAATATGTTAATTTAAGATGTTGGGGTAATTTTTGAGATGGTAGTGTGATAGTGAGTTAAGGAGAGAATGATTCTAAGTGGTAGTCATAGTTAGAGTGAAAATCCTTATGAGATAGTACCAAGATCTAGCCATGTAATCTTGAAATGAAACTAGTTGTGATACAATATTTAATATTAGGTATGTGGATATAAGTTTTAAATTATAAAGAATATCTGGAGTCATAATTGGGAGTCAAAAAAAGACCTTTAACAAAGAAGTTATAGGGGTATACAAATTGAGAGAAAAAATTGTCTAAAAATAGGCTTCAAGACAAGTTTAGATGAGACCTATATAATATGTATTTAGAGTTTGGTTGAGATTATAATAAATAATGACCTAAATAAGGAAAATGTTGTTTTATCTCTACATTATATTGGTATCAAAGCAATAAGATACAACTGGGAAAGAAGAAAAACAACCTTCAATTTTTTTGTAATTTTCAGCCCATATAGGCCATATAGGCATGCTACAAATGCATGAGAACTTCCAAAATAAATTGATTGATGTCCTAGTAGGCTTAACAAGGATATTTTTAGGAAAAATGAGTGAATATTCAACTCTTATACACAAATTTTATGTTGTATAAGAATTAATTTGAATTTAACTATGATTTTACACCATAGAGGTTGTATATGGGTGGTTCAATCACATCCAAGAAGAGTTTAGGATACTATTTTTAGTATTTATGCTCAATATTTCTCAAGTATATCTTTACCAAGTTATAAAACACCAAAATTGAACCAATAAATACCATTCATGGGGCCTTGACATGTTCATGGAGTTATAAAGAGGAATTGGGCATCTAAAACCTTATGGTATTGAATAGACCCAATGTCTAAATGAATGCAATAATTAATATGCTAAGTGAATATGTTAGGTTAATGAGTGATATGGTAGAGTGATATTGAGATAAGGAGAGAATGATTAAAATTGGTATTCATAGTTAGATTTCAAATCCTTATGAGATAGTACTAAGATCTAGCCATGTAAGCTTTAAAGGAAACTATTTGTGATACAAGATTTAATAGCATGTATGTAGATGTAAGTGTGAAGTTGTAAATAAGATTGGGAATCCAAAAAATTATTTTAATAAATAATTTACAAATATATACAAATTGAGATCATAATTTGTCTAAAAATAGGCTTCAAGGAAAGTTTAGATGAGGTATCTACAAGAAGCATTTAAAGTTGGGTTGAGATTCTAATCAAGAAGGACCTAAAGAAGGCAGAGGTTATTTTATATTTTCATATTGGGATTTTAGATCCTTATGGATTTTAATAGACCCATGGTCTAAATTAATGCAATAATGAATATTCTAAGTTAAGATGTTAGGGTAATTAGTGAGATGGTAGAGTGATAGTGATACAAGAAGAGAATGATTTGAAGTGGTAATCACAGTTAGAGTGAAAATCTTTATGAAATAGTACCAAGATCTAGCCATGTAAGCTTGAAATGAAACTAGTTGTGATAAAATACTTAATAGTAGGTATGTGGATGTAAGTGTCAATTTGTATAGAAGATTGGGAGTCAAAAAAATACCTTTAACAAAGAAGTTACATCAATATACAAATTGAGTGAAAAAGTTATCTACATATAGGATTCAAGATAAGTTTAGATGAGGTATCTAAAAGATGTATTTATAGTTGCATTGAGATTATAATCAATAATGAAATAAAGAAGCTAGAGGTTTTTTTATCTTGGCATCATATTTTTTCCCTATAACTCCATTTATAACCAATACAAGTCCCTCCTATACATTTACCTAAGACTTCACAACTCCCTTACATGATCCTACAATCAATTCACCACCTCTTATAGCCCCTAACTTATCCAAAACCTGTTTTTACCATCCCTTGAACATATTTTAATGGGTCAACCCTATTATAGGAATTGAGAATACTATATGACTAAATCTTCCCAGCCCACTTAGTCCAAGACCTAATTATTCTATTTCCTAAACAACTAGGTTGATTGGGATAACTCTATCATATAAAATTATGGAATGGTTTAGGATTAGATATGGATATATAAAAACATCCTTTACCTTATTTATAATACATAGAATCATTCATTTATTCTTCTTTATCTAGTTATTTTCCACTCTAATTGAGAAGTCATTGTTTAGGGTTTCATACTTCCTTTAGAGAAAAATATCATCTTATGGTAAAAGTCTTTTGGATACATATAATAAGTCTTATACCATAGATATTACCTATCTTTTTTATCCTTATGGACCACAAAAACCTATTATAAATCACCATTAGCCAAGGGAGAGATTGAGACTCGATGGATTCATCTTCAAGGTAAGTATTCCTAACTCTTAATCCTCTTTTGTTAGTAAAAATATTTGAATGTATAATATCTTATTAATGTATTTATCTCTCCATACTTAATATTAAGTCCACATTAACTTGATTATATTTATTCTTGGAATGTTTATTATTTATGTTTATTATCCCCCATTTATGTACAAGCTTTGGTGAGAACTAGATTAGATTTACATTGTTATGAACCATAGGACTTAGCTAGGGTTATTATATGGTATTACTTGATTAGATTATTTATAACCCTCTCTAGTGATATTCTATGGTAATATACCCATTAGTTATGTCTAGCATATCCATATTGGTCATGGCCCTGATTGTCTAAATGTAACAACAAATAGAATGGCTAGTTTGATTTATCTTTTATGAGCTAGGATTTATTTATAGATCAACTTCACTTTCCCTTGTATACACCTTTCATAACATTTATATGGCCACCACATAATATATATATTACATATATTATTTAATATGTTACAACACTCCATCATCCCACCCCTCACCATGTAGATTATACTCACCCATCTCTCAACATATATTTATGGATGAGCCCATCCACCATGAGGTACACCTAAAGGTTGAGTCATTATAATATGCTCATAGTCCTAATAATATAAAAGTGTATTCGACCTAACCCTCCTCAAAATCCATCTCAAGTAAACCTTTACAAGTCCATGTATAAATGGGCTAACATGGTGTGGCCCCAAGAACACCCCATGCCATGATCCTCAATATCATGAACAAATCAGTGCATTCAATAAGAAATAGATACACCATTATTGTGAAATATAAAAAATGAATCCAATAACACGCAAATTGATTTCCACAAATGTCAAAATTTTTTAATAGAATCTCCAATAATAAAATGGTAGTATCATTAGATCCATAATGAACACCCAAAGTGTGTAGTCATGTAGAAATTAACTTTATCTATATGTCCTAGCCCATAACCAACCTATAAGATCATTTATCTCTAAAAAATAGGAAACCACATAATCCTTCATACACCTTCTAGGACCACTATCATTTTACCTATCAAGAGATAAAAAGTATAGTTATGTATGTGCTAGTGTTTAGCAAAACCAATCATAATGCATCAATGTTATCCATCCAACATGCCCAATACCAATTGCATCCAATTTATTCCTCTCATTATCTATCAATGATATCATACATATAATCTCCATCATTTGACCATTTAAGAACTCCATGGCTCACATATCATCTTATAATCACATATTTAAAAAACCAAAATTATCAATCTCATACACAAATATGATTAAACAAACTTCAAATATAAAAGTTATTAAAATATTATTTTTCCTCATATAATACCATAGACAACTCTATAGATAAGTCCATGAACAAATTTGTGTTTAAGTAGATAGGTATGCAAATAAGTTTGAAATTTATTATGACAACTTTGGAAAAATATATATGGGACCAATGTTGAGTGGGCATGATTGATGAAACACAAAATTTCATGAGAAATACAACAAAATGAACAAAATTACAAAATTTACATATGTCAAAATTTGAGTTTTTTAGCTTATTAGGGGCAGCTCATCCTTAAACTACAAGTTGGCCTTGACACACTCTAATTTTGTCAACCCAAGAAATATACTAAACATATAAAATCACAAAATATCAATATGAAAATGAATTATAGTTTCATTTTCAACCAACTTATTTATAATGGTTGACTTTTTATTTTTTTTAAATTCAAAACTTGTATAACTAATTCCTCTAAAACTTATGCATGTTATATCTCAAGTGATAGATATTAAAATATCTCCCATAGATTACATTATCACACACACAATTTATTCTTCCACATAGTAATATTTACATCAAATTAATCAACCCTTTCAAAAATAATGAACTTAATTCTTACTTACCTATGCACGAAGTTACCTACCTATTATTTTTATCTCAAAATACATTCAGTCTAACTATTACCTTTTTAAATATTCATTACACAATTTTCATCACCATACAATAATTATCTTATAAATATCCAAGTGTTAATATTACAAAATAATAAAAAATCAACCAATATTTAATTAGATAAATTATAATTTGCTCAACTATAGTGCAAAACATGCATCTTATTCTTTTGTTATGATGCATTCAATAGTATAATCCCTCACATCAAAATGGGTTCATACATTGAGCTTACTATATAATACATTCAACACATCATTCAAAATTAAAAATGAATCAAAATAAGCACATACTATAGAATACACATTAAGATGAATACTATGGGCACATGACATATAGATGCACTAAAATAAAATTAAATATAGAATACAAAGATTCAAAATAATTAAAAAAGTATATTATACAATAGATTACATGTTTTCAAATATTCAAAATAATTTAGAAGTCAAACACATGAGAGATTTTGGTATATTGATACAAATTATAGAGGCATATGGCATACATATTCACTTACTTTTTAAAGACAAAAGTACCAATTTTTACACAATTAAATTAATATGTCTGGGGATATGTAAAACATGTCATATATCCAAGTTATAGGTTTCAAATATAGTTACAATTGATCACATAGAAGCATAAAATTCTATAACATTTTTCAAAAATTTAAAAGGCATGTTGTTTGTTCGTGTATAGTTTCAAAGGTCAAAAGTTAAAAGTTTCAAAGAAAATATTCATTTTAATTCAAATATATGATAAATGTAGTCATGATGGGGACATTAATACTCTTCATTCTCTTTTGATCATGAAAAATAGAATCTATATCCATCTATAGTGGTGTGATTTGATCTATTATGGGTAATGTATGTTGAGGTTTAGATATATTCAATGGATTTGGTATTACTTTTAGAGAACTATTTTATGTGTTTCCATAAATTATTCTATGTGATGTGTGTTCAAGTTTAGTGACACTCAATCACCTTTACATCACTTAAAATGAACCCAATATTTTTTATAAGATTCAGAATAATGAAAAATTCCAACTCATGGGCTTGATTGTTTATATTCAAAAATTAAGACTTGATCACTCTTAAATCCTAAAAATATAAAAATAAACAACTACTCTCTCCAAATTGATTCAATAATGTGCACATTTTATCTAACATCTTATCTTTGAATATGAGATCAAAGTTATCTTTGTGACTAGTCAATATGGTCATGGGTATAGTGGCATGCTCTAGGAACTATTCATTTCCCTCACTAAGAAATAAAAAGGACCAAAATCATCCTCTCTCCTTAGGACACAACATTAAAATTTCCATAGGTAACATAATACAACATGCATATATATGTACTTTTTCCTAGCTCCTTATTGGTTCAAATACAAAATCTAGGATTTAAAATTTCACCTATGGATATTAAGAACAACATGTGTTATTACATATTTTTTCATGATGTATCTTACATAATTAAAATTTATAGTTACAAGATAAACTATGTCTACACACTCATCTTTTATTCTTTTCTTTACTTTATCAATTTCATTACTATAATAAATGGAGGGAAAATGTAGACACTAAAATTTGGTACAAGCCTATCCTTTATGTAATTTACTAAAACTATGTACACATGTACTATTTATAGTGAATAAGGTATCTATTGGTTAATTTTAATTGGGTATTTATTTATTTTTGTCTGTAACTTTATCTATTGAATATTCATCTTGCCATTTTTTCATGGGGATCCCTAATTTAAGTACTTTGTCATATTGCATAATTATATAATATATGTAAAAGACTAGCTTTTGGCCCTATCTATGAAGCACAAAATTGTCCAAGTATAGTTTTTAAAACATATTCTGATATTACTCCATTTTATTCTCATATTTGTTTTTTAGGTATTTTCTTGGGTCAATGTTTGTGCACCAATAGGTTCCAAATTAAAAATCAAACTATCTATAAATAAAAGGCTTCTTTAAGGCATTATAGATGGCTATCCTCATTCTCAAAATCTATTCAAAGTTTTTTATGTCATCTCTATATATTTATAAATCTATATTCAATATTATCAAAGGTTGAATTAACATGTGCACGCTTATTCCAAGGATAAAATAGGGGAAAGAGAATATATACTTGCATTCACAATTTCACACATAAATGTAAGTGGGAGAACTACAACTAAGTTTGAGCCATCTTTAGACTATTTGCAATGTAGTATAGTGCTTGGTCATTCAACTAGGATTGGCCAAGGTTAGCCCAACTCAATCCTTTTCACCTAATCCCCTCATTCGAATATAATTTGGTTTGTGTGCAAGAAACTATGGTATTGTCATTGCAGGGACTTTAAACATAATTATAAATTGAGAAAAGTGTCAAAATTCATTATCTAGACATGCATAGGTAGTGTTATGATTATATTTTTTTAGAATCAAATGGGATAAATCTGTATTTAATGAATTTTATTAGCATGCACCCATATCCACTTAAATTGGTCACATCCAAGAAAACTCTCTACTTTTGCCTCTAATATTCGATAGTTAGAATTCATTTTCTTTGTATTATATTTTCAATGATTAATTACAACAAATTATAGGGTTTCAAATATTCAAAATAATTTAGAAGTTAAATATTATACAATAATGTAAAGGTTTTCAAAATTTTAAAATAATTTAGAATTCAAGCACATGAGAAATATTGGCACATTACTACATATTTTGGAGGCATATGACATACATATGCACTTAGTCTTAAAAGACCAAATATAAAATTTATACACACTTGAATTCATATGCATAGGCATATGTAAAATATGTCAAACATTAAATTTACATGTTAAAAGTATAGTTACAATTGATCTTATAAATGCATAACATTATATTAGATTTTAAAATTTCAAAGACATAATGCCTTTTCATGAAACATTTTCAAAGATAAAAGTGGTAATTTTAAAATATCAAATGCATAATTATTGTTCATGCACATTTTCAAAGGTCAAAATTTTAAAGTTAAAATTCAAATATTCATACCAAGTCAAATCTATGACCAATGCAGTCATGATAGGGGCATGAATACTCTTCACTCTCTTTTGATTATGCAAATAGAATCTAGATCCATGTGCACTGGTGTGATTCAATGTATTACAAGTAATGTATATTGAGGATTACTGATACTTAATTGAATTGACATTACTTTTAGAAAACACTTTTTATGTCATTTCATATTTTGTTGTGAGTGGTGGACATTCAAGTATAGTGACACTCAACACCCTTGGAATCAGTTTTAGATAACCCAATCATGGTTCCATACCTTTTTTAAGATTATTACACTATTTAAAACTTTCTATTCATAAGATTTACAATAATGAATATTAGAAAATCATGGGATTGATTAGTTAAATTCAAAATTTTAGATTTGATCACTCTTAATTCATTAAAAATTTAACATAAGAAACTACTCTTTCTAAAGTGATTTATGAAGGAGGCACATTTTATCTAATATCTTATCATGGGATATGAGATAAAAAATATTTTATTTACTCTAGTCAATATTTTCATCGGTATAATGACATACTCAAGAATCTATTCATTTACCTAGATGTAAAATGACAAAAATGAAAACACCCCTTTTGTATTGGGAATAATATGATCATTTTCCATAGGAAACATAATACAACATGCATATAGTTGTGCTCTTTCACTGCTATTTACCTTTGAAAAATAAAAAATCTAGGATTTTAGATTTCACATATGGGCATTGACTATTACATGTGTTATTGTGGATTATACCATGATGTGTCTTGCATAATTAAAATTCTAAGTTACAAGACAAAGTGTGTTACACACTTAGGTTTGGTTATTTCCTTTACTGTAATAATTTCATTACTAGAATAAAGTGGAGGAAAATGTAGACACCTAAATTGGGAAAAAGTTCATATTTTATGTCATTTATTATAACTTTGTATACAAACTTTTGATATCAATAAATAAGGTATTGTTTGGCACATTTTACTTAGGTCTTTCTTTATTCTAGTCCATAAATTTTTCTATTGGTTATTAATCTTTCCATTTTTTCATTGGGATCCCCAATTTTGGTCTTTTTCATTTTAGACAAGTCTAATGTATATGGATAGGACTATCTTTTGGCTTTGTTGTGAAGCAGAAACTTGTCTAGGCATAATTTTTAGAAATTATTTTGAGTCACGTTTCATTTAACTCTTATTTTTATTCATTAGGTCTTATCTTGGGTTAGTTTTTGCTCACCAATAGGTCCCAATTTTAAACATAAAAACATATAAAATAACAAGGCTTCTCTAAGGCATTACATATGGCTTTCTTCACTCTTAAAAACTATTTAAATATTTTCATATCCTATCTATAGATTTATAAATCTATATTCAAGATTCTCAAAATTTGGATTCATATTTTCATGCTTGTGATAGGGTAAAATAGGATAAATAACATTTATACTTCCATTAAAAATTTCACACATACAAATAAGTGGGAGACTTGTGTTTTAGTTTGATCCCTCTTTAGAGTATTGGAAATGTGGTTCAATGCTTGGTCATTCAATGGGGATTGACAAAGGTTAGTCCAAATCAATCCATTTCATCGTACACCCACCCCCATTTGATTCTAATTTGGATTATGTGTAGAAAAATAGGGGTTTTCTATTGCATGTACTTCGTTTGATATTATAGACTAGGAAAAGCATCAAAATCCTTAATTTATATAGGTGCACATGGTGTCATGGTCATTTTTTTTATCATAGTAAACTAAGACAATTTTGTAGCCAATGGACTCAAATGACTTGCATTATCTTCCACCTATAGGGGCCATGTCTAGGAATACCCTTTGATTCTTCCTCTAATTTGTCATAGTTAAGATTATGTTTTCTCAATATATTTAGATAAATCATTAATTAAAAAATATTACATGTTTTCAAAGTCTCAAAATAATTTAGAATTAAAAGACTCTACAACAAATTATAGGTTTTCAAAGATTCAAAATAATTCAGAAGTTAAACACATGATGAATATTGGCACATTGATACATATTTTATGGGCATATAACATACATATGTTCTTAAATTTAAAAGAGAAAATAATGTATTTATATACACTTGAATGAATATGCATGGGCATACATAAAAATATCAAAGATCAATGTTATAGGTTTTTAATATAGGTACAATTGAGCATATAGATAAATAGAATTCTATAAAATTTTGGAAAAATTAAAAATTTGAAAGTCATGGTGCTTTTTCATGAACATTTTTTAAAGATAAAAGTTTATATTTAAAATTTTCAAAGGCATGATTTTTTTCATGCAAAATTTCAAAGGTTAAAATTTTGAAGATTAAAAGAAAATATTCATTTCAATTCAAATCTATAGCAATGTAGTGATGATGGGGGTATGAATACTCTTCTTTATCTTTTGATCATGAAAAATATAATCTATATTTGTGTATAGCAATGTTATTTAATTTATTATGATTAATCTAAATTGAGGTTCAAATATTCTCGATATACTTGGCATTAATTTTAGCGAACCATTTAATGTGTTTCCATATTTTGTTGTGGATGATTGGAATTACTTTTAGTGAACCATTTAATGTGTTTCCATATTTTTTATGGGTGATGTACATTCGATTCTAGTGGCACTCAATGACCTTGGCATAGCTTCTAGTGAACACAATCATGGTTCTATAGTTTTTTTGGATTAGTACATTGGGTAATACTTACTATTCATAAGATTAAAAATAATGAAACTTTCCAACTCATGGTTTTGAATGGTTAAATTCAAAAATTGAGACTTTATCACTCTCGATTAATTAACAATTCAAAATAAGCAAAAACTCTCTACAATAGGCTAAAAAGGGGAGCACATTTTATCTAATCTCTTATCTTGGGATATGGGATCAAATATAACTTTTACACTCTAGTCAATATGATCATAACTATAGTGACATTCTCAAGTAATAATTCATTTCTATCACTAGGAAATAAATAGGATCAAAATCATCCACTATCCACTTGGCACATCATGAGCATTTTCCATAGGCAACATAATACAACACACATATAGTTGTAATTATTCCTCTCTCTTTATTTTATTTTTTAAATCTAGGCTTTCATATTTCATATATTCACATTGATTACTACATGTGTTATTATATAATCTTCCCTGATGTTTCTTACATAGTTAAAATTCCAAGTCACAGGATAAAGTGTGTTTACACACTCATGTTTTATTCTTTACTTTACTCTATATATTTATTTACTACAAGGGGTAATGTAGACAACTAAATTTGGTACAAACCCATCATATATGTCACTTATTACAACTTTGTATACATATATTATTGACAGTGAATAAGTTATCTATTATCACATTTTACTTGGGTTTTTTTTTATTCTAGTCTACAAGTTTTTCTATTAGTTATGCATCTTTCCATTTTTTCAAGGGTAACTCAAATTTTGGTACTTTGTCCTTTTAGACAAGTCCATTACATCTAGAAAGGACCAACCTATGGCCATTCTTGTAAACCAAAAACTTATTGAGGTGTAATTTCTAGAACTTCTTTCGAGTCACATTTCATTTACAACATCAATATATCCAAAATTAAAAATAAAAACTTATATACATAGAAGGCTTATCTAAGGAATTATAGAATATGATCCTCACTCTCAAAAATTAAAATAATTACTTACCCTATCTATATATTTAACAATCTATTTTCAATATTCTCAAAGTCTAAATTCACATTTTAATGCCTATTCCAAGGGTAAAATAGGAGAAATGGAATCTATATTTAAAATCAAAATTTAAAATGTACATGTAAGTGGGAGAACTACATTTGAGTTTGATCACTCTTTAGAGTATAGTGTTAGGTTGTGGAGCTAAAAGCTTCACTAATGCAAATAGGGGAGGAGGTTGTTGAGTGTCACAGACACTGGCATCAGTCAGGCCAACCGACATCGGTAGGGTGCAGACAGAAGAGCAACCGATGTTGGTCAGAAGTCGGCTGGCATCAGTCACCTCCAGGCAGACAAGGACCGACGTCGATCGCCTGTGCAGTTCAAAACTGCCAGTTCACGAATAGTTAGTTAACGAATTGAGTGTTTGCATGTTGAGGGCTAATTATAGTCTTGAGCTGCAGATCTAATTATTGTAATTAGGTGTCTAATTATTGTTTGCATGAGATCTATTTAAGAGACTCATGGGTTGTATTATAAAGTGTGCTAGTTTGAGTTGAGCAAAGTTAGCTCCTTCTATGTGTGAAGTGAGCAAGGGTGTTCCTCTTAGTTCCACAATAGTGCCACGTGTGGGTGCTGGTTTTGGAGAATCAGAAGAGTTCTTCATGTATGTATGATCTTGGTCAGCAGGTGTGCATGGCTACATTAGGAGATCTACCTGGTAAGTAAGATCATTGATCTATAGTGTATGTGTGTGCATGATCCAGGTTTGCAGGTGTGTAGAACTAGATTGATTTGCAAGTGTGAAAGATTAGGGAGGATAGCAACACAACAAAGAGCAAGATCAGGCAGGAACTGCTTGGAGTATAGTGTGTACTCAAAAAGAGAGCAAAGAGGAAGGCAAGGAAGATCCTTCAAAAGTAAGATCATTTGAGTTGTAGGTTGTTGTAAGTTCAGGGGAGATCTACTTGGAGTGCGTGGAGCACTTGTGGAGTGCATGGAGCACTGGTGTACTGACAGTAGTGGATACTAATTGGTTGGAGGTGACCACCAACTCTGTGTTTGAGTTGTGTGTTGGGACCATAAGAGAGAGAGAGCTTTGAGGAAAGAATTACTGTACACTTGAGGTGTTGGAAGCCTTTGAGAGGTGTGAATAAGAAGTGGCATCTTCTTTATTGTATTCTTTTCTAGATGAGTATTAATATAAGTTGTGTATTGTCTCTCATATTTTGTGTTGTTTCTGGTTTCTAGTTACTTGTTACTTCTGGTTAATTCCACATCTTAAGTTGCTTGTATATGGTAATCAATTGTGCTTCTGTATTTCCCAACAAGTGGTATCAGAGCTAAGGTTGCAGGGAGCAAGTTTGTGTTTGGTTACAGGTCACTCTCAGGGGTTTTTGATTGAGTGGGAGTATAGCAACGGTAGAAGAATGTAAGATACGAATGGAGGAATTGAATAGCATGAATGGTCAATTACGGTCCTATGGAAAGAAAGAGTGGGGAAAAGAATATTGTTGGTTGGTAGAAGATCATCATGAAGGAACTGAAGAAGTAGATGTTTCAGGTGTTGTTGCACATGATGCTCTGGTATGTTTCTTGGATAAAGTAGAATCTTGTTTTATAGATTATGTTGCCTCTTTCCATGCAACCCCAAAGAGAGGTGCTGGTGAGCCTTGCCAAAGAATTGGCAAAGGGGAGATGAAGCTAAAATTGTAGGTGGCCAACACATGGGTGTTGAAGGAGGTCATGCAAGTCCCAGATTCTGAAGATAAGGTTAATTACTTCAGAGAAGTTGGGTGAAGAGAGATGCACAGAAACTCTCATAGCAGATGCACTTGAATTAGCATGTGGTAAGAAAGTAGGTACTCTTTATCTACTTGCTTATATTACTGATTCTTCTTCTGTTGTGGAGACGTGGCTTTGTAGGCTTGGTCACATGAGCAAGAAAGAGATGCATGTTCTTAACAAGAAGCTAGATGTGTTTGACAGACTTAAGAACTGGAAAGCCTTGGTGTTTCTAGAGGAGATGATGGACAAAGATCAGTGGATGGGACTGAGTAACTCTGAGTAGGGTGGTTTGGATAGGGTTTTGATCCATGGAGAGCTCACAGGTAAAAAGTCATCACTCACAGGTGAACATAGTTATCAGCATCAGTCAAGGGGAACCGACATCAAACAGACAGGTGCCAATGTCGGTCATGTGCAGACCAGAGCCAATGGTGTCAGGCAAGGTAAGACAGACGTCGGTCATGAGGACTGACATCAGCAATAGTAAGACCGATGTTGTCATGAGGACCAATGTTGACAGTAGGTAGACACTGACATTGGTGGGGTCAGTAGTCAAGATTGGTGCATGGAATTGACGTCAGTAAGATGCAGACTGTGTGGTGACCGAGGTCGGTCACTGTAATAGATTTTGGGTGGACAACAAGCTATCAAGGAGTCTCAAACACCCATATGGAGGACTGAAAGTGGTAAGTAAGCCTCAAATTTGTTGTTTCTCTTCTTTATACTCATTGCTCACTACAGAGCAGGAAGGATCCAGGAAATAGTGGGAGCATGGCAGGAATATGATGCAGAACCAAATGGGAGATTTGGTAGGGTTGCTAGTCGAAAGAAAGCACTGAGAGACGAATAGATTCCTTAGTTGAAGAATAGAGTGAATGGATATGTGAGATGGAAGGCTAGGTCATATGGTCTTGTGGAAGCTGCAAGATAGTGGTATAGGGATGATAGGTGGTACAAGGTGGATGAAAAAGTAGGGCTTTAGTTAATGTCAGTATAATCATTGTGTTTGTCTTACCAGGTGGATGATGGTCATAACACTATCTTATTACTATATGTGGAGGATGAGCTTGGTGTAGGTTTAGACATACAGGGTTTTGCTGAGCTAAGGGTAAGGTTAGTTCAGTGGCATGTCATGAGGAATTTAGAGTAGCAAAATTCTTTGACATGAGTGTGTTCTAGAGACATGGAGATCATAGATTGATTTTGTCTCTGAATGATTGTGTGATACCGGTTAGCATGTCGATGGTTGGATAGTTTACAGAATAGGGTCCCGATTCACATGATGAGGTTAAGTACATGCGTACTGGACCTGAGTTTTCCCAAGCAGTGGGAGCTGTCAAAAAGTTTGGAGCCAATCTTGGAAAGAAGCACTGGAGGGCAGTTCAATGGATTCTCAGGTGTCTAAGAGGGACCAGGAACAGGTTAACATGCAATGCAAGGTCAAGTTCTTTTCTACATGTGTTTGTAGATGCAGATGCGGCAGGTTACTTGGATGACAGGAGGTTCACCGTAGGTTTTGTGGTGGTTGTTCTTCAAGGTTGAGCTTGAAGAGGGATACAAGCTACGAAATAGATTAGATGGGGTACATGTATAGGTACAGTGTAGCTATTTATCTCTAAGTGGGAGATTGTTAGGTTGTGGAGCTAAAAGCTTCACTAATGCAAATAGGGGAGGAGGTTGATGAGTGTCATAGACATCAGTGTCAGTCAAGCCAACCGATCTCGGTAGGGTGTAGGCAGAAGAGCAACCAACGTCGGTCAGAAGTCAGCTAGCATCAATCACCTCCAGGCAGATAGGGACCGACGTCGGTCGCCTGTATGGTTCAAAACTTCTAGTTCAAAAATAGTTAGTTAACGAATCAAGTGTTTGCATGTTGAGGGATAATTATAGTCTTGAGTTGCGGATCTAATTACTATAATTAGGTGTCTAATTATTGTTTACATGAGATCTATTTAAGAGACTCATGGGCTATATTGTAAAGTGTGCTAGTTTGAGTTGTACAAAGTTAGCTCCTTCTGTGTGTGAAGTGAACAAGGGTGTTCCTCCTAGTTCCATAGTAGTGCCAAGTGTGGGTGTTGGTTTTGGAGAATCAGAAGGGTTCTTCATGTATGTATGATCTTGGTCAGTAGGTGTGCATGGCTACATTAGGATATCTACATGGTAAGTAAGATCATTGATCTACAGGTGTATGTGTGTGCATGATCTAGGTTTGTAGGTGTGCAGAACTAGATTGATTTGCAGGTGTGCAAGATCAGGGAGGACAGCAACACAATAGGGAGCAAGATCAGGCAGGATCTACTTCGAGTACAGTGTGTACTCAGAAAGAGAGCAAAGAGGAAGGCAAGGAAGATCCTTCAAAAGTAAGATCGTTTGAGTTTCAGGTTGTTTCAATTTTAGGGGAGATCTACTTGGAGTGTGTGGAGCACTTGTGGAGTGCGTGGAGCACTGGTGTACTGGCAGTAGTGGATACTGACTGGTTGGAGGTGAACACCAAATCTATGTTTGAGTTGTGTGTTGGGATCGTAAGAGAGAGAGAGAGAGCTTTGAGGAAAGAATTACTGTACACTTGAGGTGTTGGAAGCCTCTGAGAGGTGTGAAGAAGAAGTGGCATCTTCTTTATTGTATTCTTTTCTAGATGAGTATTAATACAAGTTGTGTATTGTCTCTCATATTCTGTGTTGTTTCTGGTTTCTAGTTACTTGTTACTTCTGGTTAATTCCACATCTTAAGTTGATTGTCTATGGTAATCAATTGTGCTTCCGTATTTCCCAACATATAGGTAATATAGTGAAAGGCTTGGTCATTCAATGAGGATTGGCCAAGGTCAATCTAACTCAATCCATTTTACCCAACACCTCCTACTTGATTATAATTTGGTTTATGTGTATGAATATAGGTTTTTTTCATTGTAGATACTTTACATGATATTAAGGATCAGGAGAAACATTAAAATCCCTAATTTATATAATCATAGGTAATATTGTGGTCAGATTTATTTCACTATCAACTAAGAAAAGTATACAATCAATGGACTCAAATTGATTACACTACCATCCACTTAAAATGGTTACATCTAATAATAATCTATTATTTTCCCTCTAATATATAATAGTCAAAATTATTCTTTCTCCATATTTTGTTTTTATTCATTAATTATAATAGATTATAGGTTTTAAAAGATTTAAAATATTTTAGAAGTTAAACACCTGATAGATATTGGCATATACATATGAGTTTCATTTTTAAATAAAAAAACAAATTTATATATACTTGAATGCATACACATGGTCATGTGTAAAATAGGTAAAATATCAAAGTTACACTTTGAAAATATAATTATAATTGAGCATATTTATGCATAATATTTTTCCAATTTTTAAAATTTCAAAGGTATAATGTTTGCTCATGAACATTTTTAAAATATAAAAGTAGAAATTTTTAATTTTAAAAGATAAAAGTAGACATTTAAAATTTTAAAAGGCATGATGTTTGTTCATGCATAGTTTCAAAGGTTAAAATATTAAATATCAAAATCAAATATTCAATTCAATTCAAATCTATGAGTAATTGGGGTCATGATGGAGGCTTGAAAACTCTTTATTCTCTTTGAATAATGAAAAATAAAATCTATATCCATCTTCAATGGTGTGATTAGTTTATCATGGGTAATGTAAGTTAACATTTAGATATGCTCAAATACCTTGGCATTACTTCTAGATAAACTTTTTATGTGGTTCTATCTTGTATTGTGGATTATGTATGTTCAAATTTAGCAACATTAAATAGCCTTGGTATCACTTCTTGGGAACCTAATATGTTTCTATCATTTACTTTACTAGTAAATTGGGTATTAATTACTATTCATAATATTTGGAATAATTTAAATTTACAACTCATGGGCTTCATTGGTTAAATTCAAAAATTAAAACTTGATCACTCTCAATTCGTCAAAAATTCAACATAAGAAACTACTCCCTCCAAAATGCTTTAGCAAGGGGGCGCATTTTATCCAATATCTTATATCTAGATACAAGATCAAATCTAGATTATTTACTCAAGTAAATATGTTCATGGGTATAGTGACACATTTAAGGAACTGTTCATTTCCCTAGCCATGAAATGAATAGGACTGAAAGCATTCTCTCACCATTGGGCATAGTGCAATAATTTTCAATAGGCAACATACTAAAAACCACATATTGGTGAAATATTTCCTTTCTCTTTAATTTTTCAAATAAAAATAAAATATTTCATATTTTACATATGTAAATTGACTACCACATGTGTTATTGTGGGTTTTGTCATGATATATCCTACACAATTAAAGTTTTATGTCAAAAAACAAACTGTGTCTACACACTCAGGTTTTATTATTTCCTTTAATTTATTAATTTCACTACTAAGATAAATGTGGGAAAGGGGGATGTAGACCATAATTTGGTACAAACCTATCATTTTATTCATTTATTATAACTTTTTACACTTTTATTATAATTTGGTACACATAGGTTGTATCTATTAGTGTATTTTACTTGGGTCTTTCTTTATTCTAGTTTATATATTTGTCTATTCTTTATTCATTTTTAAATTTTTTCATTGGGATCCCAATTTTTTTATTTTATTCTTTTGGAAAAGTCTATGGTATCTGGATAGGACCATGTGGTCATGTCTTTGAAAGTCAGACTTGTCCAAGTGTAATTTTTGGAACTTCTTTCTCCTCAAGTTTCATTTAATTCTTATTTTTTCCATTGAGTCTTATCTTGGGTAAAATTTTATGCAGAAATAAGTGCCAAATTCCAAATAAAAACATATATAAATATAAATATTCTCTAATTTATTACATATTGTTCTCCTCACTCTTAAAATGTATTCAAAAATTGTCATGCCCTATTTATAGATTTCTAAAGCTATATTCAAGATTTGTAAGAGATGAATTCACATTTACTTTATTCTATCAAGGTAACATATGATAAAGATATTATATAATTGCATTCACAATTTCACAAATACATGTAAGTGAGATAAATAAATTTTAGTTTGATCCCTATTCAAAGTATTGGGAATGCAATGCAATGCTTGGTAATTCAATGAGGTTTGGCCAAGGTTGTTTTAGCTTAATCCATTTCATCTAACACCCACCCCCATTTGGTTTAAATTTGGTTTGTGTGTAGGAAAATAGGGTTTTGTCATTTAATATAGTTCACATGATAATAAATATATGTAAAATAATCAAAATCCCTAATCTAGATTGTGTAGGAAGTGCAATGATTATTTTCTTGTTGAAGTCAACTGGGATAAGTTCATAGTCAATAAAATCAAATATATTGCACTAATATAATGCTCACATACATGAATAATCTTTGATCGTACCTCTTATATATTAAATTTGTAATTTTTATTTCACTATCTTCTACTATTAGTCATTAATTAAAATAGAGTACAATTTTTTAATGATTTAAAATAATTTATAAGTCAAACATTCTAAAATAGGGTACAAGTTTTTAAAGATTCAAAATAATTCAAAATTAAAACACATGAAAAGTATTGGCACATTGATGTACATTATGGTGGAATATTAAATATATATTCACCTACTTTTAAATACAAAATCATATATTTATACACACTTGAATGCATACACATGGGCATATGTGAAACATGTCAAAGATCAAAGTTACAGGTTAAAAATAAAGTTAAAATTGAGATAATGTATGCATAACATTATATAAAATGTTTTTAAATTTTAAAATTTCAAAGGCATGATGCTTGGTCATGCACAATTTCAAAGTTCAAAAATTCTATGAGCAATGCAGTCATGAAGGGGGCATCAATACTCTTCATTCACTTTCAATCATAAAAAATAAGATCTATATCCATATATAGTGGTGTGATTTAATCTATTGATGTTAATTTACATTTGAGGTTAAAACAAACTCAATTGGATTTTCATTACTTGTATCAAATCTTTTGATGTGGTTCCATCTTTTATTATTAGTGATGTGCATTCAAGTCTAGTGATACTCAATGACATTGCCATCAATTCTAGAAAACCCAATCATAGTTTCATCCTTTTTTTTGGATTATTAAGCTGGGTAATAATTCATATTCATAATATTTTTAATAATTAAAATTTCCAAATCATGGGTTTGATCTATTAAATTCAAAATTTGAGACTTGATTGATCTTAATTTGTCAAAATTTCAACATAAATAATAACTCTCTCTAAATTTCTTCACCAAAGGGGCATGCTTTCTGAATATCTTATCTATGTATATGATATCAAATATATATTACCTACTCTTGTCAATATTTTCATGGTTATAGTGATATTCTTGATGAATTATTCATCTCCCTAGCTAGGAAATGAACATGAACAAAATCCTCCTCTCTCCACTAGGTAAAACATGACGATTTTCCATATGTGGCATAATACAACATCCATATAGGTGTACTATTTAATTTCTCTTTACCTTTTCAAATAAAAAATATAGGATTTAATATTTCATATATGGAGATTGACTGCTACATGTGTTATCACAAATTTTTCCATGACGTGTCTTGCACAATTAAAATTCTAAATCAGAAGATAAAGTGTATCTACCCACTTAAGTTTTATTATTTCATTTACTCCAAAAATCTAATTACTAGAATAAATGGGGTGAAAATGTAAACACCAAATTTTTTAACAAGCCCATAATTTATGTAATTTATTACAAATTTGTACACATTGACTATTGACAACAAATAAGGTATCTATTGGTGCATTTTACTTGGGTCTTTATTTATTATAGTCCATAAGTTTTTATATTGGTTATTCATCTTTATATTTTTCATTGGGATCCAAAATTTTCATCCATTGTACTTATGGACAATTTCATTTTATCTAGATAGGATCAACCTATGGCCCTATCTACGAAGTGCATATTTTTCCAGGCATAATTTTTGAAACGTTTTATGAGTTACATTTTATTTATTTATTTATTTATTATTATTGATTATTGGGTCTTATCTTAGAATAAATTTTTCATGCCAATAGATCCCAAATTAAAAATAAAAACATATATAAATACAAGGCTTATCTAAGGCATTACAGATGATTCTCTTCACTCTGAAAGTCTTTTCAAAGATTTTCATTCCCTTTCTATAGATTTTAGAATCGATATTTAATGTTTTCAAAGGCTAAATTAACATTTTCTTACTTTTCCAAGGGTAAAATATGATAAATATCATATATAATTACATTCACAATTTCAAACATACATGGGATAATTAAATTTGGGTTTTATCCCTCTTTGAGTTATTTTTAATGTAGTGTAACATTTGGTCATTCAATAAGGATTAGTCAAGGTCAGTCCAACTCGATCCATTTCGCCCTACACCCCCACCCCATTTGATTCAAAATTGTTTTTTTATGTAAGAAAATGGGTTCTTATAATTTATGTAATTTGTGTGATATTACAGATCAAGAAAAGTGTTAAAATCCCTAATTTAGATAGGCGTAGGTAGTGTTGTGATCAAGTTTTTTGTCATAATCAACTAAGACAAGTTTGTAGTCAAAGGATTTTAATAGCCTACATTTTCTTCAATATATATTAGTCACATCCAAGAATAATCTCTTATTATACCTATAATATTTCATATTCATAATTTATATTTCTTTTTATTCTACTATGAGTCAGTGGTTAATGGACTCGAATAGCCTGCACTATCATCCACTTATAGTAGACCTATCTAGAAGTAGTTTCTATTTTTTTTATTAATTTTGAGAATGCACAATCACATCTCTTAATAATTTATATTATTAGACAATCATTATAGTAAACACAAATCTATGTTCAACATAAGTATATCTCTTCTTAGTTTTTTCCAAAAATAAAGTTTCCCATATTTAGCGAATTGTCAAAACCATAACTATTGATTATTGTTCATATTTAGAATTATATTATTATAAAAATTTACACATACATAATAAAAAATAATGTATATATTATTTTATTAAAAATATGTAAAACACAAACAAAAGAGATATAAAGTAATTGAAACTAGTCACTAATTTAGATTACATAAATAATAGCAAAAGGTACAAATTTTTGAATTTAAATGGATGTCGATATTGTAATTACTAATTTAGGATTGAAACAATAAGAGAAGGATGTTGTAATAAGAAAAGTATCATTTCCTTCCTCTCACAAATGATGACATATGATCTTTACATGCACAATATATGCTTCATTGGGTGTTCAGGTCTCAAACAAAGGATAACACCTATTTATACATTACCAAAAAGGTTAAAATCCTTGTGTGAATGGCACTATCAGGGTTTATTTACAATGAATTTGCACATTATATATGTCTACAACTTGTGGGATCCTAGACCTATAATAAAAAACTATTTTTGTGGATGTGTAATCTTCAATCATATGTAATAATACTTATTTTAATTCTATTTTATTTGAAACCCTAACTATTATTGATAAAAAAAACATGGTACCTTAAATTTTTTTATCACTTTGGGTTAGACACCCAACCACTCTTTGTTGGCTAAGATTTTCCTACATTCTAGTACTTTGAAGGGGGACCAAACAACACATAATTCTCCCACTTAAGTGTGTGTGTGTGGAAAATCATGAATAATATATAATGTGTTCATGTCTTTGATATTTGACATTTGTAACCATGAAAATTTAACCTCTTTGTGTTTTTATTTAGCTCTATAAATTACTTTAAGTATACTCATTGAGGATTTGAGATATGTATATTCCTTTTAAATAGTGATCTAAGAGAGTGAGAGATCAATCCAATTATTGTTAGGTGATTCCAATATGACTAATAACCTTTGAGTTGATTTATATATACATGTTATTCTTGATGAATTTCCCACTATAATTGACCTATTAAACATGTATAGGTTGACTTAATAAAAATTTCCAAATTTTAAAGGTGTTTGTTGAGTGCCTCTAGACATTACTAGTAAAGGGTACTAGTAGACGGAGATACCTATGATTATTGGTATTATCCATATTTATTGGTAGTTTTATTGGAGTGTAAATAAGTATTTGAGGTATGGATAATGTAATTTTAGGATTCTATAAGCTATTTTGAATATAACAGGCTGACCCTAAATAAATATTTATGGCAGATAAAATTGGTTTAGATAGTGAATATATAGACTAATAGGGGAAAAGTAAGTTCAATAGTCAAATATGTCAAAGTATGTATAATTACATTTTCCAAAGTACCAAATACCAAATTTAAGTGTATACATGTTTCAATACTCTTTTTCTAGGGTTTTCTTAAATTATAGAAATATCTCTTTCTATAATTTTTTACATACATTTTTCAAACTAGCTCATGCATGCCAAAAAACTCTTTTAATTTTTTTATGGATACCATGACCTTTCTTACTCAATAAAATTTATACAATGAAAATAATTATTTGAATAATGATTAGTCTTATTATGCTGATAGTAAATATAAATGGATAAGGCAACTACATATCAATCATAGTAGACCATCTGAAAATGTAAATAATAGGAATATCTTGAATGTTGAATTTTTTAAACCCTCATGAATATGAAATGTAAAATTTATGCAAAAATAAATTAATAAGTACATAAATGATTAGTCTTGTTTAAATGATATAAATTCATGTGTTTCTACTCTTAATTTGAATGCAAATGTCAAAAATAGTTCAAACATTAAAATACTTGTATTTCTACTCCCACTTTGAGTGTAAATGTTGAAAATAATTCTCTAAATGAAAATTCATGTGTTTCAACTTCATCATTGGATTTTCATTATATTTAAAATAATTTAAAAAATTCTTACTTTATTAATAAAATTATAAAAAAGATATCTAGTAGGAATTCACCTTATGTGATCAATGATTGTTCTATGGGTGGTAGTCATGATCCTTCTTCTATTCCAAATACCCTCATATTTGATATGAGTAATAAAAAAATATCTTTGAATAAACCTATTCACAATACAATTGTATCAATGCATGAGATTTTTACCATGATGCATTCAATATTTAAATTACAATAATAAGTCCAAACTCTATTTCTAAAGGATATGTCACTTGAATGTAAAACTTGACAATGACATATACTTAACCATGATACTCATGATTCATATTGTATTACTATTTATATAATTCTAAATACCAAACATGTGTCAATACAAAAAAATTCTAAGCCTTTGGCTAATCATCAAGTGACATACAAGAAGTAATGCCCCTTACCTTAGTGGATAAATTCAATCCAAGAATATTAAATAAAATCAAAGTTAAAATGGAATAAGTTACTTGATAATAATTTTTTGTTTACCCTTCATTAAACATTATGATTGGGTTTATGTGCCACAAACATTTCATTGAAAATCAATTTCTAAATATCATAGAATAAATTTTCATATGATGTATGAAAAACCAGGTGCATAAAAATCTTGAATCATTTTGAGACATGGAATAGACAAAATAAACTTATCAAGGTGTAGGGGCACATATGTAGAGTATAGATAAACATGCAGATGAGACCAAGGATATCAGTATACAAGAATGAATGAGGAATTATGCATGAAGGGAAAAAAGGATCAGGAATGCATGAGTGGTCAAAATTACTAAATAATAAAATGGTTTGACCTAAGATTCCATGTCATCTCAAACTTCCAAATTTTGAATTCAACCTATGGGCGGAAAATCAATAAATGTGCAACAACCATAAGCTGATGACTTTGGAAAATAATTAAAATTATAAATTCAACCACCAGCTACTTTTAATAATGTAGTTTGAGGTAAGGATAAAAAGCATATTCATGACCCTTAAAATAAGGGTTATAAATATAAATCCATAAGAAAAAATATAGAGGGAGGAGAATAAAACATAGAGACTATGTTGAAATCTATAAGATAGTACAAAATAAATACAAGGTTGAACAAGCATTTTTTAGTAGAGTATAAAAGTTAAAGTGGATGTACATTTACTAATGCAACACCATTGTAATCCATATAAAGTTGTGATCTATCTCTTATTACATGTATTTTATTTATCAAATATTGAAATATTGTAATTTTCCCACAAGACTTTAAGTGATTTTATAAAGAGATAAGAGTTAGACAACATGGGTTGACATATATCAATTTATACCTTCACCCTTAGTGACTACATCAACTTCTATCAGAGTAATTTTTATAACCCTAATAAGTGTGGAATGAAGTACCTATGTAGATTTGTTAGTAGATTACTTACACCAATAATATGTAAATTTAGAAGTGAAGATGCTACCAAGAAGGGCCACTAATGGAGGAGTTATAGTTGTAAGAATAGTAAGACACATGAAATAAGTATTGAATAATTTTTGGGTCATATGAACACACTTAGATGTTGTCAAGGAGGATCAAAAGTGAGGATTAATTCCAAGGAATTATGAGAGTGATGATGAAGTAGAGAAAACTCATGTTAGAAAAGCTCAAGGTACTATTTGAGAGGTTTGTTAACCTACTGATTAACAACATCAAACTCTTGAATACATGTTCTTTATATCCTTATCATGCATTAGAAAGGGCACAAAGATAGACTTTCCATGTTACTCGAGAAGTCTAATCTTGATAGAATGAGTTGACTAGATCAATGACATGGAGGATTAATTTGAGTATGAATAATTCATTGACCCTAACCATCTCAAGATGTCTTAGAAAAAGATTAAATGACACACATAATATGGTATAAGGAGGTCTAAAATTAGTGGTTCTATATAGGTAAAAATAAGATAAATATTTAGGACCATATGGTCACTAATTGTAAAGAGGAATTCTTCTTAGGATATCACCAAATGGAATTGTTTAAGAAACTATAAAGCCTAAACAAAAGAAGATGTTAGTAAAGGAAAACATTCAGTATTTTTACTATATTACCAGTTAATTTTGTCATCAAGAGGTAGATAAGGAGTGATTTTTGCATCATCTTAGTAGCTTACACATTGGGATCTAGGAGAAATTGAGTATGTTATAGATCTAAACTACCAAATAGTCAAAAAAATTAGCACTTAAGGTGAAGGATAATTTTTCATGAAAGTAACATAAAAATATTGAAGGTAGATAATGATTAGTGGATAGAGGAAGAAAACATGTAGTAGGAAATGCATCAAAATAAATCATAGAGGTTACTTCTATAAGTGACACACCTCGTTAATCTAAGATTAAGGTGTGATATTCTAGTTGAAGAAGCTCTGGTAATAAAGGAATAATATTCTATGTAACATGATTCAAGTCTAGATAATAAGGACATCAGGCCTTTAAATACCCACAATCATAAAATGAAGGAAGCCAAAGAATAGAAGTAAGTGTAAAAGTCACATAAGGAGATACAAAATCTATAGGCTCAGTCAAGCATCTTGAAGGACCTAAGCATGGGGAATCATTGGTATTTAAGAGAGTCTTAGTGAAGCCTCTAAAGGAAAACAAGGATATGGTGCATAAGATGATTCTATTAAAAACGATATTCAAATTATAAATTAAGCATTGTAATATGATACTAGATAACTACATCATAGATAACTTAGTCTCCACTAAGATGGTAGATAAGTCAGGTTTAAAGAGAATAACACAATTTAACCCCTATATATTTTCATAGATATATAATATTTATCATGTGCTCATCCAATAATGATGCCTATAAGATTCAAGGTAGGTGCTTATCAAGATGAATTGTGGTACAATGTGATACCCATGGATGTATGTTATGTACTTGTAGGGACGCCTTGGATTATTATTTCAATGTAGTAAATTATGTATGTTATAACACATATCACATAGATAATGGTGATTGGAAGTTCAAAAGGATTACATTGAAAGATGAAGAGGAAACAAGGTGAAATAATGTGTGTGTAGGAGTAATAATGGTATAAAGAAAATATTTTTTGAAGGAAATATGAGAAGGGAAGTGTTATGTGTTGATACTCAAAATGGCATGATAAGATGGAATGGAGAGTATCAAATAGATTCCATCATGTGGATTAACGTGATTACTAGATGAGTTCATTGACATTTTGTTAAGAAACTTGTTAGAAGATTTTCCACTAGTAAATAACATCAACCATCAAATGGATTTTATTTCAAAAGCCATCTTTCTAAATAAATTTTCACATAGGATGACACCTATGGAAAATGAGGAAATGAAAAGGAAAGTGTTAGAGTTGTAGATTAAATGGTTGATCAAGGAAATTTTGAGCCCATGTGCAATATCTACAATACGGACACCTAAAAATGATGGAGAATGGTCCATGTGCATGGAATCATGTGCCATAAAAATTGATAAAGTATATATTTCCATTATAAATAATGGATGATATGATGGAATATCTAAGTGTTGTAAGGTATTTTAGCAATATTATATTAAATAATGGTTAATACCAAATTAACATGTGTGAAGGGGATAAGTATAAAATTACATTTGAGATAAAATAAGGAATTTAAAAATGGTTGGTCATGCCATTTGGGTTGAATAATACACCAAACACTTTTATGATATTAATGAATGAAGAATGAAATACATTCCTATATAATTTTATCTTCATCTATCTATATGGTATTTTACTATTGATTAATATAGATTTAGATCTCCTATCAAATTTAAGGAGTGTATTGGGAAGGTTGTGTGAATAAAATCTATTGATTAATTAGAATAATTGTAGATTCATTAAATAATAATTTGTGTATTGAGATTTTTCATCTCCAAGGAAGGATTTAATATGGACCCTAATAAAGTTCATGCGATATTGGATTTTAGCTTTAAACTATTGAAGAATAAAGTGATAGAACAACTAGTGTTAATGCTTCCATATTTTAATAAAAATTCAAGTGGATTGTGACACAAGTGGCATTACCATAGGTGAAGTATTGAGTGAATATGGAAGGCCCATAGCCTACTTTAGTGAGAATATTAATGATTACAAGTTCAAGTACTCATTTTATGACATATAATTCTATACCATAGGGTAAGCACTAAATAAATAGAGGACTTGTTTATTTCTAAATGAGTTTAATTTATACACAAACCATAAAGTGTTAAAATTCAATAGAACCCAAAGTAAGTTTAACAAAATATATATGAAATGGGTGGAATACCTATATATATATATATATATATATATATATATATATACATACATACATACATACATACATACATACATACATACATACATACATATTCATGATAAATCATATAAGAGGGAAGTCAAACAAAGTAGTTGACATGTTGATCAAGAGAGAACTAAAAATATAAGAAATGATGGTTGAAGTACTAGGATTTGAGGCACTAAAATAATTTTATGCCAATGATGATTATTTTTGGGATGCATGGAAAACATGTAATAATCCACTAATCATGGACCAAATTCCATGATAAAACTATATGATCTAAGATGGAATGTTATTCTGAGGTGCATAATTGTATTTCCTAAGATTATCAATGCACAATAAGTTGATCAAAGAGAATTATAGTGAAGGATTAGTTGGACACTTTAGAGGTGATAAGACATTGGTGCTATTGGTATAACATTATTATTATCCTAAGATAAGTGTAGATTTGTATGCATATTTATAAAGTGTATAATTTTATAGTTAGAAAAGAGGATATCCATTACAAGGGTTTGTATCAACCTTAGACAATTATAGATAGGCCTTAGGATGACAAAAACATGGACTTCATACTAGGATTTCCTATAACATAGAGGATAAATGATTCAATTTTTTTTGTAGTACATATATTTTCCAAAATGGTACACTTCATTGCATGTAAGAACATGAGTGATGCAACAAACATTTGTAAATTTTATTTTAGAGAGGTAGTGAGGTTGCATGGACTACCATGCAACATAGTGTCTTATAGGGATATTGATTTTGTAGGACATTTCTAGTGGACATTATAAAAAGAACTAGAAACTAGGTTGAAATATAGTTCAAAATACCATCCACAAACTGATGGGTAGATATAGGTTGTTAACATAAGTCTCATATATTTATTTAGATGTCTAGTTGGTGATAGACTAGCAAAATGGGATATGGTACTGGCTCAACTATGTTTTCCTATAATATATTTATGAATCAAATCACTAAAAAAACAAATTTCCAAGTTATATGTGGATTTATTCCATGAGTCACTAAGCTGAAGAAGATAGATGAAGCACATGGTAAGAACACAAAATAAGAATATTATGTTGAATGCATATGGGAAATGTATGAAATGGTGTAGCAGAGGCTAGAATAGACCAACCAAAGTTACAATGAATGCATAGATAAAAAACTATGGGAGGAAGTAGTTCAAAGTAAGAGATAAAGTTCTCATACATTTCAAAAGGAAATTTTTCCATGAGGAACCTATAACAAGTTAAAGCTAAAGAAGATAGGGTCATGAAAATTACTAGGAAAGGTTTTGTCTAATGTATATGATATTTAACTACCATAACGAATGAATATATCACTTGTTTTAAATGTATCATATTTATATGATTTTGATATGGTGTAATAATAAAACAAAGGTTCAAATAAGAGTGTACAAGTCCCTGATCGGTGAGTACAGATACCTAAGAAAGAATGGGACTAAATAAAGGCTGCATTTTACTCCAAGGTCATGAATCACTATGTGGAAATGAGTACAAAAATTACTTGATGAAATGGATGAATAACATAATAGAATATTTTACTTGTTTATACCTTAAAGGAATATTTTTATATGACTATGATGTCAAAAATACCAAATATTGAGTTGGAACTCACATTTTAGTTACTTGGGAGGTCTTATGTAGGAGCATCTAGGCATAGAAACATATTGAATCATTTTGAGAGATAAAGTAGATAAAACACACCTATCAAGGAATATTGGTGCATATGTATAATATGGATAAGCATGTGCATGAGACTGAGGATGCCAACACATAAGAATGGTAAAATGAATTGTGCATGGAGGGAGCCAAGGCATAGGCATGAAAGAATGGTCAAAATCACCAAACAAAAAATTGTTTGACCTAAGATGTCACATAATATTGGAATAGCAAATTTTAATTTAAAATAATGCATGGGAAAATCAATATATTCAAAGACACCATTAGCTAAAGACTTCATCAAACATTCAAATTAAAAATTCAAACACCAACCACATTGAATAAGGTATTTACAAAAAAGGTAAGAGAGGATCTTCAAGGCCCTTCAAATAAGGGTTATATCTCGAAGGCCAATAGAAAATAGAGAGGGAGGATAATAGATCACATAGACTCTACTAAAATTTATAAGATAATATGGAGGAAAGATGAGGTTGAAAAAGCATATTTGAGAAGTTTATAACAGATAGAGTGGTTATAGATTTTTAGATGCATCACAATTGTAATCTAGCTAAGGCTCTAATCTAGATCTTAGTAAATACATGTATTTTTTCACTAAATTAATAAAATATTATAGTTTTCCTACAGGACTTTGATTTATTCTATAGATATAAAGGATATAAGAGTTAATTTACTTCATTTTACATCTCTCCATTAGGACCTTCAACCTTGGTAACTACGTCACCATATAATGGATAAGTTTCATGCTTTGAAACATAAATTATAGTATCTTATTTATAGTGGTGTTCTTACATTAGATACATCTATTGAGAAACCATAATACTCAATCACACCTTCCAATATTTAGCATCATTTAATAAGTGACGATCCATCCTCTAAAATTCCAAAGTTAATCCTTCACTTTAAATTTACAAAACAAGACAATAAAGAGCCAATGCATCTAATAAGGGATCATTTTGAATCTAAAAACCAATTCAAATGGGTACATGATAATAAATTTTAATAAGAATTAGCTAAATAATATTTTCCTAAGAAAGAGAAACCAATACAAACCACTTCTTTGACTATTACTTAGTTAATGTCATTTAATGGTCCTCCACATATTCACTTCAAAAGAACCACAATTTAATAATTCATATATGTCAAATTAAAAAAACTAGTCAGTATTCAATAAAATAAAAGGGAGTAATACAAAAAAGGATAAGACAACATTGACATGCAGGAACCCATCATAAATTTTGTGAACATAACAAAAATAGAAGCCAAAATGGCATTCTATTTTGACTTAGCATTTACATTTTTTGAACCTTCTTTAAATATTTCATATTAAATCAAGGAATGCAATGTAATATTTGACACAATATATAAACAACATACAAAGTTAAAAAAAAATTATTATCAAATAACATCCTACACCACCTATGAACAATGTACCACATCAAATAAAAATCATGCATTTGTATTATATACCTTTTGAATAAAGATAATTTTGTGCTCTCAATCATATAACCTATAATGATTCTTCTATAAATATTTATTATTGATTAAAAAAAATCATAACTTGGGATTCAATACATAAATCTTACACAATTGCTCTTTTACCTATAGACACCTAAAATTAACTAATAAATGCTTGGAAATTGTTTTTTCTTGACACCTTTACTTTGTTTGCCTAGTTTTCCATTTTGATAACTCATAATCTCTATAAAAGACTTCAATGTCTTTTAATTAATGAAATAATATTCTAAGGTTACATATTTTATGCCTATTCATCCTTATTTATCATACACTTTATTGTCACTCTTTTTTCATAAGCTTATATTCCTTTAGGACAAGTGCACACTAGGTAGACAAGGGTGCACTACACACTTATCTAATAGTGTGGACCTAACCCTAACATTCTAACTTTCATATTTTCTAAATTAAATGATTTATAATGGATTTATAGTGAATTTTAATAGGTTAGTTATTATTAATATTAAAAATATATTTTTATAAAATTCCATCAAGGGTCATATTTGAAAGGACCCAACTCACATTTACAAAACACCTATATTTTGAGTAAAGATATATATTACAATTATTTTATAATTTTACAGTCCTTGCCCAAGTCTAACATTATTTATTTCAAGTTGAAGGCATATTTTATCAATAATTATAATAAAATTTTATAGTTTCATTCATATGATCTTCTGTAAATGGGTAATTTCAGTAACTTAAGGTCCTTTGGGCTATGTAGGTAGCTCTTAATCAACAAGGGTTTTCCTGAGGGTAGCTTAAAAATTACCACTTCCCCCATTTTCCCCCTTTTGAATTTGATATTATTTTTTGTGCTTGTGTAGTACTAGGGTTATAATTTTACATGTCAATATGATTTTTGCACATAAACAATCACATTTATCTATAGGTAAACAAACCCATATTTTTAAATCTAGTGCATAGTCTGACAAGATAAAGTCACAGTAGTAAACATCAATGAATTGTTATCCTATCCACCTCCTACATACTTGTCCCAATAGAAATTGATCCATTATTTTATGATGAATCTATTTTTTCAAGTTTTCTCATATTGTCAACACTTACACAAATTTAAAACATTCTAAAATAAATTAGTTTCAAGGACAATTATCTAACTATAAACCTAGTTTTCTATTTTTAGTAATTTACAGATTCTTTAAATTTTGTATATATTTGTATTTACATATTTTATATTATGTATCATCCTATATAATATTTTGATAGCTTACATTTATAATTATATTTAAATACAATTCATATTTAATTCTAGTGTAAACAACACCATAATTTTTTTCTTTAAAATGGTTTTAATACATCTAGTAATATACTTGAGATTTCTACCATATATTAATAATTACACTATATATGTCATATATATACTTCTGACACTTATTTGAGTTAAACATCAACTTTATGCCTCATTATTCATGGTGATTCCTCTTATTCATGATCTAGTATTTATTCACTTATTGCATGCCACTTTTTACACTTAATCTATCATATTTATACATTGATGACTACAATGTTTTACATAAAAAATATATACATTTATACTAGTCATAAATACATATAGTGTTTAATAAATATATTAGTATTGTGTGCGTACATGCATGCATGCATGTGTGTGTGTGTGTGTGTGTGTGTGTGTGTGTGTGTGTGTGTGTGTGTGTGTGTGTGTGTGTGTGTGTGTGTGTGTGTGTGTGTGTGTGTGTGTGTGTGTGTGTGTGTGTGTGTGTGTGTGTGTGTGTGTGTGTGTGTGTGTGTGTGTGTGTGTGTGTGTGTGTGTGTGTGTGTGTGTGTGTGTGTGTGTGTGTGTGTGTGTGCATGTGTGCATGTGCATGTGTACACATTTACACATGTGCAGGCACACATGTGCATGTAATACCAAAATGAAAATAATAATATAAATGCAAAAAATGCAAAAATGTTTAGAAAAAGTAGAAATAAAAAATTATTTTACCTTTATCTTAGTAGTACAGTGCATATCAATCATATTTTACCTATCTTAGAGGATTTTATACATTAATGTTTATATACTTAATTCTCACATTATGCTATGAGAAGGTGAGGTACATGATATTAATGTTATATATGGATATGGAATCATTTCTTAACACACTTATGATGGGGAATTTATATGCCCCATTGACTATTACATGGTGACATATTTATATTTTTTCCCTTGTTATTATTTTAAGACATTTTATGTAGATCATGCATCTTACACTTTTATTTACATAGAGTACACATATATCAATTATGGACATGGATATCAACATTATTTTATTTGCATATCACAAGTACATGGATGAGTAAATTTTATATTATTTACCTTATGATAGATTTTTTTTTATTTGATAGGGTAAAAGTACATGTTTTATATGGTTCTTATAACCAACATGCATTCAAAATATAGACAATACACACTAGAAATGATTAAAACCACATAAGCCACCCCACCGTATAACTAAGCAACATAGAGACTTGTACCAAACTATCATTAATACATGGCAAGTCATATTCTATACTTTAGCTAAAAACAAAGTGGAAGACCAAAAAAAGATAGCCTCAGATTAAATAATTGACTCCTTAGGGATAGAGTAGTCCATAAGATTTTCCAATCTAGTACTATCCTTGTCCTCTTTGATATTTTCTTTTGTTACTTGCCCTCTAATGTGTTTTCTCAATTTCATTAGATTTTGCCTCACCCTTATTCTTAAATAGAATGGGAGAAGTTTAAGATGACCTATCTTATATAGATAATCTACCTTTTTTTCCTTTCTTGTTCCATTACCACTTTCAATTTTATTTTTTATCTTAGAGGAGGATTTACCTAAGATTGGTTCCCCCCCCCCCCCATATTTTTCCTTCATGGGTGTTCTATTTTTCACCCAACCAACTTATGATCTAACACCCCCAATTATGAATCTATCCAAATCCTTTTTTATATTCTTACTTCTATCCTTTAGATCATTCCAATATTACACTTTATTTATAATTATTCATCCCTTATTTTATAGCTTGTCTTCTAAATCCAACATTTTCATATTATAAGCCATGGAAGGGCCCATAATTTCAATCCTCTCATCCTTCTCCTTATTTTCTATCATCGTATTGACTTTTTTATTTGGAGAAAATAAAATATTCCTCTTCTTTATGAAGTTTTGATTTATTCCTCTTGGTAAACTAAGGGACATAGGTTTTACATTTGCTTGTTTTACACTCACCAAGAATTCCACCAGATGATTGCCATTAGAAGGGGTTTTATCTAGGGTTTTTCATAGAAATATGGGTTGTATGATCCATTCTCCTATGAATTATCTAAATCCTCCCCATAGTTATATTCACTCCCCTCTATAGATTTTTATAGATCCTCCCCCTCAGGGATTCCTCCTCTTTAAAATAGAGAAAATTAAACCATGGACTTGAGTAACAAATAAGCTAGACTTATTATATATCACTTAAAATGGTTCATAAGGAGTAAGTGATGGTAAAAAAGGACATGAAACTTACCTTCCAGCATAAGTTATTTCATTGTTTGTAGATAAATATCGAGATAAAGCTTTGGAAGGTCATCCCTCAAAAATCCTTTCTTATTATTTATGATGTCCTCATTAATTTTTTAAAAAAATCATAAGCTCTTATTTTCAAAATTTGTCCTTATAGGCCTTAGTTCCTTCACAACTTAGACTAATCACCTCCCCAATAATTTCTTTGAAAATTTTAATCTCAATACCTCTCATGTGCACTTTATTTTAATTTCATCCCAAGGAAAATTCCTTAGAAACCTTATCATCATGCTCAACTATCCTCATCATATACTCTTCTAGGCATCCCTTCAATATCTTTCACTACACTATAGAGTTATCCTTAGATTCAGCATATGAAACAGGTTCAATTTTGTCTTTGTCTCCTCCTATGGATTATTGTGTTTTCTTCCCCAAACACTATGATAATCCTAAGTTATCTAAGGCCTCTATGAAGTTAAATATAACATCCTTTTTAACATTTTTAATAATGTTGACAAAATTCACTTGATTTTCTCAATCTTCCAAATTGTTACAATGAATATGGGAATTATTGAGCTTAGTATAAATTATATTAGAGCTAATAATTAATACATTAATTCTGTGATAACAAGCCCCATCTTAGAATTAGTGATTGACCTTGAATCATTATTTAACAATGTACTTATTTGAGATGGTAGGCAATCAATCCTTTTTCCAAATGGCATAGTCTTGATTGAGTACATTGATATTTGCTAACCCATCTACTACCTTATTTCCATTATTATAAATATGATCTATTGTGACCTCCTTGATGTGTTTTAGTAGTCTTTTTTAATCTTCAATCTCTTTCTTGGTAGACTAATATGGGTTCACTTTACCTAATATGGAATTAAGTATATTGAGTGAGTCCCATTCCATAATAATTTTTTCAATTTTTAGATGCACCACAAAATGAATACCCCATAGGGTTTATTTGGCCTTAACCACATGATTGGTCTAGGAACTCATTAGAATCACATAAGTATAAATGAAAACACCCATACAATCCTTGATAACCCATTCTCCTCATTCCTTTCTACGGATTCCTTTAGCAAACTAATCAAAATTCAACTTCATCTATTTATGCCAAGGCTTTGACCATTTAACTTGGCTTCTATCAAATTTTGGGCTCAAGTTTTCAAGTACAAGGTTTTAATTCCATTTAAATACGATAGATGATCTATATTTTGATGTATAAAGTTTGTATTTTAAAATTAAATCCTTCCAATTATATTTAATGGATACACATAGTATATGGAAATAAGTTTTTAAAATTATCCTTTTATTTTCAAAGATACAGTCAATCCTAGATTTCCATATTTCCCAAAAATATGAGTGAGGGATAGGTTAATTAATAAATACAATGAGATAAAATTCCAAGTTTTTTTCCATTTCTTTATTATATCCATGATTAATCTAAGTTTATCCCAAATTACATTTAACTTTTGAAGAAGAAGATCCCAAAGTTTATAAATAAAAGAGCATTTTAATAGAAGATGGGAGATAGTTTCCTCTCTATATTTAATGCAAGACACACCTATTAGGTATTATCATACCTCTTTTTATTAGGTTATCAATAGTATTAATTTTATCCTATACAAAAAAATATTAGAAAATGTTGACTTTGGGAGTAAGGTGTTTAATCCATAAATCTTTCTAGTAGTCCTAGACTTCCTCCCAATCTAAGTCAATCAGGTAACAAATTTTTATAGAGTAATATTTATTATCCTTTGTTGGAAAAATGAGGGTGTATTCTTTGGGGAAGATGTTTATATGTATTTTTTGAATTTTTAAGTTGAAAATCTAAAATTCTTGATTCATTTCTTCACTAGTTGTCTTGAAATGCAAAATTTTTAACTTCTTGATACCTTCATCACCTATTCAATAATATTTGGTCTTTGTACCATTGATATTTTCAAAAAACATGTTGAGTTTGAACCATGGGTATTTTTAATAAATATGGGATTAAAATATCCAAAATTCATCCCAAAAAATAACTTTTCTCAATTCCTTACCGGCCATTTGTTTCCTTTCCTCAAATGACTCTTATTAAATGAAATAAATTTCTATAAAGTTGAGACATCACTTGGACCTTCCTCCCATAGTATAAATTAATCTTATCTACATTTTATATACTTATATTTAATGGTACACATCCAATGATTATCCTCCTTAATGACTTTCCACCCTTATTTGGTAATAAGGGCTTGATTCATAATCCAAACATGCCCGAGTCCATGGTACCCATTTACCTTAGGAAGATAATAATTTTTCAAGGACACTAAGGGGAATATAAATATATCTTGAGATCCTATCCAAATAAATTTATGCTAAATTTGTTACATTTTATTAGTAATCTTGCTAGGAATTTGAAACAAGGGCATGAAATACAATAGAATACTTTGCATAGAGTTTTTAAGAAGTTTAAGTTTCCTAGATTGATATAATAAGTTGTCAACATATTTTGGGTTATAAACCTAAAATAACTGACAACTTCTTCTATAGGCCTTCCATGGTTTTCAATAGAAACATGTATCTTTTTATGAAGTTAATACATTGACCCAAAACTAGTTCATAATCCATGAGGATAATCTTAAGAGTTTTATATTTTTATAACCATTGATTCACCCATAAATAAGGTATCATTTGTGAACTCCTCATGAGTGATGGGGATAGTTTCTAAGGAAAATTTGATACCATTGATAATTCCCTGCATTCTAGCAACCTGTAATATTCTACTAAGATTATTAGCAAACATGGTAAATATGTAAGGAGATAGGTGATCTCTTTATCCTAATCATCTACATATCAATAATAACCCTTTTGGGACTCCATTGACCAAAATATAAAACATGGGAGAAGAGATACAACTATGGATGTGCCCTCTAAAAATAGTGACAAATCCAAGTCTTTCCAATACCTTATCTAAGAGTTTTTGTGGCACCCTACCATAGACTTTATTCATATTTAGTTTCAAGAATATACCTTGTCTATAAGAGTTTGAAATATGGTGGATTAATTCATGAATAATAATTATCCCATTTATTATTTATCTCTTTCAAATGAACACATCTTATTTCTCAATTATGATATTTTATAGAAGAGATTGGATCCTCGTGACTAGGGCATTAATACATATTTCTCAAATAGTGGTACACAAGTCGATAATTCTAAAATACTATAATTGATTGGTTCTTGGTTTCTTAGTAATTAAGATAAGGAACATGCTATTTAGTTCCCTAAGAATAGTTTATCTCTCAAAAAATCACTCACAACTACCTCCACTTCACTATGAATGATTTCCCAAAAAAATTTGAAATAAGAGAGGAGGAAATCCATCTGGCCTAAGAGATTTGTCCCCTTCCCTTGAGAATACATTTAATTCAAAATCTTCCATGAATGGGGGTTTGAGAAGGTTAGAGTTCTCAATCTAACTTATGACCCTAGGGAGATTTCATAATAATTATTTTTATATATCTACATCTAACAAACTACTTCCTGACAATATATTCTTAAAGTAGAGAATGATTTTCTCATCAATGTCATCTTATTCTTGTCACTTCCTTCCAACTTCTAAGATCAATTAAAAAAGTAGTTAGTGTTTCTATGTCTATAAGTTTCTTGATGGAAGAACTTCATAATTTTTTCACCTAATTTTAACCACATACATCTATATTTATATTTCTATATTGCTTCTTCTTTGGATTTTAGGTTGTGATACATGTATAAAAGTTATTTTTCCTTGTTGAGTAGAAATTAGTTTAAACCATTAGTAAAAGTAAGGTCTTCCAAATTCTACAGCTCCTCCTCTAAAGATTTATTTTGGGTAAAAACATTCCTAAAAACTTATTTGTTTCAGAATTTGAGTTTCTATTTGATGTGGTTGAGTTTCTTGTCCAAGATAAACATATTAGATCCAAAAAATGGTTCCTTCCACTAATCCTTGATAGATTCTTAAAGATAGGGATTAAAAGTCCATGTTTTCTCAAATCTAAAGGGTTGATTATTAGGTTTGAATATTTTTTCCCTAGAAAAAAAAATGGGATTATGATATAAATCGATTCTAAGTAGAGAGGTTAAGTAGATAGTAAAGTGAATATCCAAGTTAAGAGAAATAAGAAATGTTTCTAATCTTACCTAGATCAGATCCTCCCTAAGTCTTATGTTAGACCAAGTGTAAGGATTGCCTTTGAGATCCACTTTCATAAGGAAATATTTTGATATGAATCATTTAATTCAGACATTATATTAGTGAAGTTTTGGAGACCTTCCTTTTTTATAATAGGGTTAGGGGGATTTTAAATCCCCTTGAACTAACCATTTCTAATTTCTTTTATTCCTCCTAAACTCTACCAAATCCTCTCAGGGTGTATTTCATCCTTGTCTAGAATTAGGGGCATAAATATTAGACAAGCTCCATTCCTCATTGCCAGTATTATCCCTAAATAACACTAATATATGAACATTCCCAAAAACTTATTTGTTTAATAATTTGAGTTTCTATTTGATGTGGTTGAGTTTCCTGTCCAAGATAAACATATTAGATCCAAAAAATGGTCATTCCACTAATCCTTGATAGATTCTTAAAGATCAGGATTAAAAGTCGATGTTTTCTCAAATCTAAAGGGTTGATTATTAGGTTTGAATATTTTTTCCCTAGAAAATAAAATGGGATTATGATCTAGACCGATTCTAGGTAGAGAGGTTAAGTAGATAGTAAAGTGAATATCTAGGTTAAGAGAAATAAGAAATGTTTCTAATCTTACCTGGATTAAATCCTCCCTGAGTCTTATGTTAGACCAATTGTAAGGATTGCCTTTGAGATCCACATCCATAAGGAAATATTTTGATATGAATCATTTAATTCAGACATTATATTAGTGAATTTTTGGAGACCTTCCTTTTTTATAATAGGGTTAGGGGGATTTTAAATCCCCTTGAACTAACCATTTCTAATTTATTTTATTCCTCCTAAACTCTACCAAATCCTCTCAGGGTGTATTTCATCCTTGTCTAGAATTAGGGGCATAAATATTAGACAAGATCCATTCCTCATTGCCAGTATTATCCCTAAATAACACTAATATATGAACATTCCCAAAAACTTATTTGTTTAAGAATTTGAGTTTCTATTTGATGTGGTTGATTTTCTTGTCCAAGATAAACATATTAGATCCAAAAAATGGTTCCTTCCACTAATCCTTGATAGATTCTTAAAGATTGGGATGAAAAGTCCATGTTTTCTCAAATCTAAAGGGTTGATTATTAGGTTTGAATATTTTTTCCCTAGAAAAAAATGGGATTATGATCTAAACCGATTCTAGGTAGAGAGGTTAAGTAGATAGTAAAATGAATATCTAGGTTAAGAGAAATAAGAAATGTTTCTAATCTTACCTAGATAAGATCCTCCCTAAGTCTTATGTTAGACCAAGTGTAAGGATTGCCTTTGAGATCCACTTCCATAAGGAAATATTTTTCTATGAATCATTTAATTCAAACATTATATTAGTGAGGTTTTGGAGACCTTCCTTTTTTTATAATAGGTTTAGGGGGATTTTAAATCCCCTTGAACTAACCATTTCTAATTTCTTTTATTCTTTCTAAACTCTACCAAATCCTCTCAGGGTGTATTTCATCCTTGTCTAGAATTAGGGGCATAAATATTAGACAAGATCCATTCCTCATTGCTAGTATTGTCCCTAAATAACACTAATATATGGTTATTACTTAGAACCAAGACCTCTCCTTGAAGATGTTGGGAATCCACAAAATATCCAACCCTCTAGATGCCCCATTATAAATAAAAACAACATAGTTATATTTTTTCCAAATATTATCTTTAATTTGGTTAAGAAATGTACCAACATTTTGGATTCTTGGATAATCAAAATAAGAGGGTTATTATTTTTTATCATATTTCTAACTAATCTATGTTTGCTAGGGTTATTAAGCCCCCTGACATTCCAAGATAAAATATTCATTTATTAAGACATGGAAATTATTTTTTAAGGGTTTTTTTTTACCCTTTGTTATCTCATCTTCTATTTCATTTTTTCTCACTAGTTATTTTGGCCGTTTGCCTAAATTTTTAGGGTCTTCCCATACCTCTATTTTCTTATTTTCTTTTCTAGTTTTGACAGACCTTCACTACTCTACTTATTTTAGTTGGTCTTATTTTGGAAGTTTTGAAGAAGTTAATTGACCCAATTCCTTTCCTTTATATTTGGACATTTATTTTGGACTTGGTGTTACAAAGCTCATCTCTAAAATTACTAATTTATCATTTACCTCTTCTGGTTCCATGAGTCTTGAAGGATAACTTCATAAGAATGGGATCTTTTCTTATTCATCTTTTTAATGTATCTTATCCTCCTATAATTGTTTATAATTGTTATCATTTATTTCAAGTTCAAGGTGGTTGTCATTGATGTCAAGGTCAAGGTGGATGTCATTGATGTCAAGGTGCATCTGGCAAAGATGCATGGTGAAGTGGTATGTGAAAAGAGATAATTTGAAGAAAACTTATTATATCTCTATTAAAATATAATTTTAAGGCAATATGATGATTATTTTTAGGTTGGTGTTAGTTTCAGTACAAGGTAATCATGTTTGTGTATCAATTCTTGAGTACAAGGTTCTTGAGAAGGCTTGTGCATAAGATGCCTAGTCTGGTTCATAAAGGAGCTTGGTGGCTAAGTGAGATGAATGAAAAGAGGCATAAGAGGATGTTTAAGGACACTTGATAATGTATATGAATAATTTGATCACTCAAGATAGCTTTAAGATGAGTCTACAGGGGTAGACCCTACAAGACTAGCATACAAATAGACTAGTTCTAGACTCTACCTAACATAATAAAGGGTCATGAGGTGTTGTTAAGACCCATGAAGGACAAAAAGTAGTAGTATGGAATTTGAGTTGTTTATTTATCATTTTAATTATGTGGAGAGTGTTTGGACAATATCTAGATGGTCTGTTTTAAGGCTTAATGTAGCTTGCATATCAAAAGCTTAGAGAACAAAGAGAGAGATAGTGGTCTAATGGGATATCAAGATTAATTTATAAGGTAATAATGGAAAAATTAGAATTGAATTATGTATTTCATGTTTTTTTAGGTATTTTTATCAAGTATGAGGAAAAAGTATGCAAGAAAAGGCATGGAATGTGGTTTTGAGGTTTCTTGTGTGCATAGAATAAAGGATTCTCAACTTGAGAAGAAATTTCATGTACTCATTAGAATGTGTACCTTATAAATGAGAACATAATCCATTTATGGTATATTTTTAATGTTCCTAGATAAATTTCCAAGCATTGGTTTTTGGATTAAGTGCCTAAGCTTTATGAATGATCATTAAGACTGTAAGGTGGTTTAAACCTCTCTAAAACCCTAACTTTGACCCAATATGGAATATATTGATGGAAATGGATCATAATGGATATTATAACCTATTTTAATGATTTTATCATGTATTTTACTCTCCCAAGTACCTCCATGTGTCATTGGTTGGTCATGTGAGTGAATGGACCTTACAGGAAAAGCCTTATTTCTCAAAAAATTACTATAGAAGGTAGGGTTGACCAAGTCAAAGTTACTAAATGGATGAAGGTTGAATATTGAAACTTATATATTATTCCCATTATGTTTTATAATAAATTTATATAACTTATATGTGCTAAACTAGGAATGCAAGTTGACATATCTTTAAAAGGCTTATTGATGCAAATAATGAGAAAAACTAGGTATAAGTGGGAATGACATTAGGGATTGTTGACCGGCCGAAGCCGCAAGTGGACGGCTGAACGCCGCCTGAGGGCAGCGAATGGTTGAATGCCACCTGAGGGTGGCGAACGGCTGAACACCACCTGAGGGTGGTGAATGCCCAGCACCCGCCACAGGCGGCAAAGCAGAAAAGCCCGCCCGAAGGCGGGAAAGTAAAAACTGCCGCCCGAAGGCAGTGAAAATGAAACCCCTGCCCGAAGACGGTGAATGAGCAGCACCCGCCCGTGGCGGGGGAAAAATAAAAGCCCACCCGAAGGTGGCAAAAATGAAAAGCCCGCCTGAAGGCGGCAGAAATGAAAATCCCACCCGAAGGCGGCAAAAATGAAACCCCCGCCCACGGTGGGAAGACAAAAAAGCACCGCCCTCAGGCGGCAAAATGAAAACCCCCACCCACGGCGGGGAAGGAGAAAGGACCACCCACATGCAGCAGGCAGCAAATTTGCTGCCCACAATAGGCAGTGGCAAGAAAGGGCTGTAAAACATAGGAAAAGACTACCCAACTGCTAAAGTAGACTGGCACACAAAATGAGGAGAGCAATTGGCACGCAAAATGAGGCAACAAGCATGGTCTTGGTAGACTTATGGCATCATCAATAGTGTTTTCCCTCTTCCCAATGAAACTTCTCTTGTCTCTTCTGATATAAATATGCAGACTTGGTCATTTTAAAGGATCTTCCCCATTTTTGTAAAGAGCACAGCGCTGCATTTTTCCCCACCTGAATCAATAATATAGTTTTTACCTCTTTCTTAGATGGATACTCTGTGTATGTTCTATATATTTAATTTATGCTTAGTCATTTCCTTTTAAATGCTCTCATAGGTTTTAAATACTAATGTATCAGCTATCTATAGAATGTCAGTTTGCAGCTTACAGGTGAAAAGTTCTATCTAGGGTGCAGAAACAAAGGAGGTCACTTACAGTATGCATTCCACAACATCTTGGTGAGTCCCTGTTTCCTGTATCTTTCACTGGAACCTCCTTGTCATCCCAGCAACCTGGTCTTTTTTGCCAAGTTTGAGTGTATGTATGTTGCATTATTTTTGATTATAAGAGTGGATGTGGAAGGTCAACCTATTTTTGGTGTATCACCTCTTTTAGAGTAGGTTGTTTGTTTTCATGATTTTTCTCTCTCTCTTTTCATCCCCCCCAATATACCTATATACCTATATTTTTGTGCTATCGGGAACAAGCAAGATACATCAGAGGGAACTAGCCCATACCTAGAGACTCTCCTCTCCTGCTTCGCCGTCCCATAGGTGAGAGAGGGGTTTCCATGTTGCGGGGAGAGGGCAGGAATCTATTTTCCTGCCGCAGGGTGCACTTTCCTGCGTCAACAGTTTTGGCACACCTGGTGGGACTATATTTTTCAACGCAATAGTATTTCAGGATTGATGCTGGTCCTACTACAGTCATTTCAAAGATTTCCCAGCATCTGGTGACTCTACTGGTAAGAGCTCAGTTCTTTATTTTTAAGACCAGTCACTTAAACTTCTATGCCAAAGGTTACCACAAGGTCAGCTTCAAGAGGGGTCCCTTTTGTTTTCATTGAGCTGTCTTTAAACTCTGCTAAAAGGCTCAGATTTGGAAGAACTCACCCTTATCCACTAGTAAATCCTCCTAGACTTGTTGTTAGGAACATCAACCCAGCTCAGCCACAGTTGCAGCCTGTTCCAGCCATGCCATTGCCTTTTGTAGCTTTTCGTGGTGAGAGCCCCTTAAACCTCCCACATTATGACCCAATTCCAGGAACAACTTTAAAAAATGTGCCCTCTTTTGATGGAGTGGGACCTATTACAGTCATTGAGCATATCAAGAATATTTCCAACCATTGCAATATTCACAATATAATAGAAGAAAATATTGCCATCAAACTATTAGCCTTGTCTCTGAAAGGGAAAGCTCTCGACTGGTACAACACCTTGCCTGTGAATTACATACATTCTTGGAACGAATTGGGCACCCATTTAACTGGTTGTTTTGGGGAGAAAAGTGATGGTCTCTCTCTTGTTGAGCAGCTGACAACTATAAAAAGAGCTCCATACGAGTACATGCAGGACTTTAATATGCATTTTCAAAAGACTTGGGATAGAATTCCCATCCTGGTAAGGCCAACCCCCAGCTACGCTTTCTTGTACTATTTAAAAGCATTAAATAGTGACATTGCTATGATGATCCAATCTATGGGAGGACATATACTGCCAGCTGTGTATGACATTGCCATTGTGGCCAAAAATTGCTTGATTCAAGCCAGAAAAATTGCTCCTAGGCCTCATATGCCACTTTTCCCAGAACCACTGCCCCCAATTCAGGCTGTCGCTCCCATAATTGCTCCCCTACCTGTCATTAAGAAGCCAGCTACTTTTCCATCCAATGAATTAAATGAAGTTAAGGGCCTATTGCAGAGCATGTCAAATGAACTTGTTGCCCTTAAAAAGTAGCAAGCTCAAAGCAACAAGCCAAACCAGGGTTATCAGAATTATGGCCATGCCCCTAGACCCCCCCTTTCAAAACTATAACCAAGGCCAAGGGTAGCTTACTATAACCAGGCCTTATCAAAATTATAACTCAGGCCCCTTTTCGTCATCTAAAGCCATGGTGCCTACTTAGAACAATCTAGTGTAGGAGTAGCCAGGTTGTTCAACCATGTGACAAGGTCAAGAGCAAGCTGCCCATATGAATGACATGATGAATTTCTTTCATAATTTAGAAAATTAGGCTGCTAATTTTTCCCAATTTTTTGAGTCTCCAGCCCAACCCAGCACAAGTAACAATCAAACTCAGTCAGATTCTACCCTGATAAATCATGAAGAAGGGGAACTCTGTGCAATTAATCATGGGGGTGCTGTAGACAATCAGGTTGATTACATTGCAGCTAATACGAGATTTAAAAGAAGAGCAATTGGAGAAGTGCAAGCTTCCCCTCAGGCAGCAACGAATCCTCCATCACACCCTTTTCAAAAGGCCCCAATTCCCAGATGACCGTTTGCACCTCTAGCTCCCCAATCTACAGCTCCAGCTGGGATCAGCCCAAAGGAAAGTATGAAGGGGATCAGCCCCCAAGTTAATATAATTGATCAAATGAAGAAATTGCATGTGAGCATTTCTCTATGGGATTCATTGTCTCTTTTGGGACAAAAGGAGGTATTGAAGAAAGAATTGCATGAGCTAGATCGCCAGGCTATCCCAACAGACACTAATAATGTCCTAATGACGAATGGGCAGCCTTCTACTTCAAGTTAGGTAAAGAAAGAAGAAAAGACTCCCCCTTTTATGTATCTTTGATCATAGAGGATTTCTTAGTACATAATTACATAATTGATAGTGGGGCTAGCACTTCAATAATGCCCAAGTGCATTGTTGATAAGATGGGGTTAAAGTACGAAGCCATGAACAAGGGAGTCTTGAAACTAGATGGGACACCTGCAAAGATAGTCGGGATCTTGAAAGGATTGAGTTTAACATTGCATGCCTGCTCGACATTCTCAATCCCCCAAGATATAGTGGTAGTGAACGTTCCTCCATATTTTGCAATCTATTTGTCTAGGGACTTTACGTCCAAAATAGGTGGTTATCTAGTAGCGAATTGGTCATATCTGGTTTTCAGAACCAAATATGAGACCAAAGTGAAAATTGAATCCGAGCCACTCTATAAGGACCACATAGAGCCCTATTCACCCAAGGTAGCAAATGTTAGTTACACTATCATTGATCCAGAAGACTCTCAAATGGATAAGTCCTCATCTTTTGCTCTTGAAGGAGTCACAGATCTACTCTTGGATGAGTGGGGAAGCGATAACTTCGAGCATGATCCTTATAAGTTTATTGAGGAGGTAGACCTTGGCATCTATTACTTGCATAAAGAAAGTGCCTTCATGCCCAATATAATGAAGGAGAACCAAGAAGACCTTGGCCTGTGGCAGCTATACTTCGACGGTTCCAGAAGCAAACTAGGCGTTGGTGGTGGGGCAATGTTAATCTCCCCTTCTAAAGAAAGGTACTTTTTAGCTTTCTATTTCCAGTTCTCTTGCACATGTAATATTGCAAAATATGAGTCTTTGATTCATGGACTTGAGTGGGCAAGAAAGAAGGGGATCAGGAAGTTGCAAATCCTAGGGGATAGTGAATTAATTGTGAACCAAATAAGAGGCCTAAACCTGACCAAGAACTCCTTACTGAAGTCTTACAAGCACAGAGTCTAGGATTTGAAGGAAGATTTCCTTGCCCTTAACATTACCTCGATCCCCAAAGAACATAATAAGCAGGCTGACAAGTTGGCAGTTGTTGGTGCCCAATTTGATGTTTCAAAAGAAATAAGTAGGGGTTGTGGTTCACACCATTTAAAAGTGGTGGTTTGACCTTCAATTCCAGACAATGTTACAAATTGGTAGGTCTTTGAAAATGACTAGCAGATAGCTCTTTTCCTGTAAGAGGAAGTTGAGTTTGCGGTCCACAATCAAGCAAAATTGCAGCAGCAATATGGAAATTAGATTGTTCAATTGAAGAACAATAAATTCCCTAAGGGTCTGGTCACACTTGAAAGTATTTTCAATGGAGAGGACCAACTAAGAGATGACAAAGCATGCATCACTACCAAAGAGGAGAATTATGAAAAAGTTGAAATCTTCAAGGACAAGTTGCTGGCGCTCGGTAAGGTCTGCACATTTAAAGAAATGCAAGCTTTCATTCTGTTGTGTCAGGAGTTCGCTGATGTCTTTGCTTGAAACTATAGCGACTTGAAAGGTTTTGATCCAAGACTCGCCCAACACACCATTGAATTAGAGGAAGGTGCAAAACCAGTCACACAAAAATAGAGGTGTTAATCTGATGATCGAGCTCCTTATGCAGAAAGAATTGGTCAAGTTGATTGAGTCTGGCATTATATTTCCGATCAAACATTCCTCATGGTTGGCTAATTTGGTTCCAGTTAGAAAGAAAAATGGGGAGATTAGGCTGTGCATCAACTTCAGAGACCTTAATAAAGTCTCTTTAAAAGATCATTATCCCCTTCTAAACATGGAGCAGATCCTCTAAAAGGTAACTGGTTTTGAATGTTTCTCCCTCTTGGATGGTTATTCAGGATATAATCAGATTCTGGTACAGAGCTACGACCAATACAAAATAGCCTTCACCACTAAATGGGGAACGTTTGCCTACCAAAAAATGCCTTTTGGGCTATCCAATGCTGGTGCTACTTTCCAGCGAGCCATGGACATCGCTTTTAGTGGTTTGATAAATAAGAACGTGCTGGTGTACCTCGATGATATAACGGTTTTCTCCAAGGAGGCAGGACAGCATATGAAGCACCTCAAGCAGATTTTTGAGAGGTGCAGGGAATTTGGCATCTCCCTAAATCGAAAGAAATGTGTATTTGTGGTTCATGAGGGGAAAATTCTTGGCCACATTGTGTCCAAGGAAGGTTTGTCTATTGACCCCGAAAGAGTCCGCTCCATCCTGGAGATGTCCCTACCAAAGCACAAGAAAGCCCTGCAGAGTTTCTTTGGCCGGATAAATTTCATTCAGAGGTTCATTTCAAATTTTTCTGAAATAGTTAAACCCCTAACCTCCTTGCTAAGGAAGGGTGAAGAATTCAAATAGACAACACCAAGAAAAGATAGCTTTGAAGCTATCAAATAGGCTTTGGCCCAGGCTCCCGCTCTAATCAACCCTAACTTCAATAAGGACCTCAATCTCTATACCTTCAGCAATGGAGAAGTAATATCTGCTATGCTTACCCAAGCAAACAGTAATGAACTCAAGTAACCACTCGCCTTCTTCAGCCAAGGGTTAGAGGACTTCGAAATTAGGTACACCTACGTGGAGAAGCAAGTCCTGGTAGTGGTGCATAGCTTGAAGAAATTTAGATATATGTTATCAAACAGTAGGATCCATCTCATGGTTCCACATCCTGGCGTCAAGGATTTCTTGACCAATCAAGACTTAAATGAGAAAAGAGTGGGATGGATCACCAAAGTGATGGAGTATGATATAGACATCAAAATCACCAATTTGGTGAGAGGAAGGGGCCTGTGTGAACAACTAGCAGCAAATTTGAGGCAAAGGGGTGAAGACAGCTTACTGATCCATGATGTAGCCACTGTAGAAGAACCAACTATCGTAAGAGATTAGACATTGGACATGAGGCATTTCCTTCTTACGGGCGAATGTCCACAGGGTCTCGATAAGGTTGGAAGAAGGTATTTTAAACTTCAGTCCCTTCCCTATGTTTTGATTGATGGAGTATTATTTAGGAAGGATCTCTCTGGGGTTCTCTTGAGATGCATTGACTCCAGTCAGGCTGACAAGGTATTGGCTGAGTTTCATGATGGGCCAACAGGCGGCCATTTCGCCCCTAGGACCATAGCAGCAAAAATAATGAGAGCTAGCTATTTTTGGCCCACTCTCTTCAAGGATACCCATGCCTGGGTAAGGAAGTGACAAAAGTGTACACTCTTTGATGGAAAGCAGTGATTGGCTGCCATGCCCCTACAGCCCATTCAAGTTGAACAACCATTCATGTAGTGGGGCCTAGATTTCATAGGGATGATCAATCCTCCCTCCAGTGCCAGACACAAATGGGTCTTGACTGCTACAGATTATTTCACCAGGTGGGTGGAAGCCATTGCTTTGAAAGAAGCGAACGAGAGCATAGTCCTGGATTTCTATGAGGATTTAGTGACAAGGTTTGGGGTCCCAGCCACCATAATCTCAGATAACGCCTTAGATTTTTTGGGAACCAAAACTAGTGAATGGGTGCTAAGGTATGGTATATACCTCAGCACTTTATCAAATTACTACCCGCAGGGGAATGGGCTAGCTGAGTCCACTAACAAAAATATGATCAGGATTATAAAAAGGACCATGGAAGAAAATCAAAAAACTTAGCATGCCAAGTTGAAAATAGCTCTATGGGCCGATCGAATCACTCCAAAAATATCAATCAAAAATTCTCCATATACGCTTATGTATGGAAGGGAAGCAAGGCTTCCTATCTCACTCGAATTGCTAGCACTGGACCTCGCTCATCAGCTGTAGCTAGAAGAAGGAAGCAGCATGGATGTCAGATTGTGTGAACTAATGGAGCTCCAGGAGGTAAGGAATCGGGCCATGGTCTCTATGATCAGTCGCCAATAGCAGGTGAAAAGACATTTTGACAAGAGATCTTCATCAAAAAGTTTCGTCGAAGGAGACATTGTCCTAAAATGGGATGAAGATAGAGCTAAGCCCAAAAAACATGCAAAATTTGATGCCCTCTGGAGCGGTCCTTACATGATTACTCAGTGCAAGCAGCATAATGCATTTTAGCTCTCTAGGTTGGACGGTGAAGAATTGCGTATCCCAGTCAATGGGATACATCTGAAGCATTGCCACTAAATTTTGGTTTAGCTATACATAATTTTCCCTGTTTTCCCTAAAGTGAAGTTTACACAGTTAGTTGTTTTTTTAGCTTTGTGTGTTTCCCTTTGTTTGGGGGTAAATTTTGTGTATTTGATTCTGGGATCTCGAAGGTTGTTGTGAAATCTCTTCAAAGTCACCATCTGACTCTACACCCAATGGATATTCAGAGGCAACTAGGTTCTAAGCATAGAAGGCACGCTTCCCCTATGAGTCACCAATTTGTTGACCAGCCGAAGCCGCAGGCGGACGGCCGAATGCCACCTGAGGGCGGTGAACGGCTGAACGCCACCTGAGGGTGGTGAATGACTGAACGCCACTCGAGGGCGGTGAACGCCCAGCACCCACCATAGGTGGTAAAGCAAAAATGCCCACCTGAAGGTGGGAAAGTAAAAAATGTCGCCCGAAGGCGGTGAAAATGAAACCCCCACCCGAAGGCGGTGAATGAGCAGCGCCCGCCTGCAGCGGGGGAAAAGGAAAATCCCGCCCGAAGGTGACAGAAATGAAAATCCTAATCGAAGGTAGAAGAAATGAAAATCCTGCCCGAAGGCGGCAAAAATGAAACCCCCACCCACGGCGGGAAGACAAAAAAGCACCACCCTCAGGCGGCAAAATGAAAACCCCCACCCACAGCGGGGAAGGAGAAAGGGCCGCCCACATGCAACAGGTGGCAAATTTGCCACCCACAATAGGCAGTGGCAAAAAAGGGCCGCAAAACATAGGAAAATACCCACCTAGCTACTAAAGTAGACCGACATGCAAAATGAGGAGAGCAACTGGCACACAAAATGAGGTAATAAGCATGGTCTTGGCAGACTTATGACATCATCAATAGTGTTTTCCATCTTCCCAATGAAACTTCTCTTGTCTCTTCTGATATAAATATGTAGACTTGGTCATTTTAAAGGATCTTCCCCATTTTTGTAAAGAGCACAGCGCTGAATTTTTCCCCACTTGAATCAATAATACAGTTTTTACCTCTTTCTTGGATGGATACTCTGTGTATGTTGTGTATATTTAATTTGTGCTCAGTCATTTCATTTTAAATGCTCTCACATGTTTTAAATACTAATGTATCAACTATCTACACAATGTCAGTTTGCAGCTTACAGGTGAAAAGTTCTATCTAGGGTGTAGAAACAAAGGAGGTCACTTACAGTATGCATTCCACAACATCTTGGTGAGTCCCTGTTTCCTGTATCTTTCACTGGAACCTCCCTATCATCCCAGCAACCTGGTCTTTTCTGCCAAGTTTCAGTGTATGTATGTTGCATTTCTTTGATTCTGAGAGTGGATGTGGAAGGTCAACTTGTTTTTGGTGTATCACCTCTTTTAGAGTAGGTTGTTTGTTTTCATGCTTTTTCTCTCTCTCTTTTCATCCCCCCTAGTATACCTATATACCTATATTTTTGTGCTATCGGGAACAATCAAGATACATCAGAGGGAACTAGCCCATACCTAGAGACTCTCCTCTCCTGCTTCGCCGTCCCACAGGCGAGAGAGGGGTTTCCATGTTGCGGGGAGAGGGCAGGAATCTGTTTTCCTGCTGCAGGGTGCACTTTCCTGCGTCAACAGGGATGTGTTATCATGGATTAGGGATGGATAAAAATTCATGTACTTCTTTAAAATACCTATAATACATGTCAATGGTGGTTCTATGTTTTATAATTCATTAGATATGTTGTATATGTTGCTCATAAGTTGACCTGTCTTGTGTAGATGAGACAATGAAGATGTAAGGTTGTGAGATGGTCTGAAAGATAAATATTATCACTTTAACATGGTATATTTATATGTTATATTTATATATTTATCTCATATGATCATACAAATTAATTTGGATTCTCTAAATTTTTTACACAAGAATTGAAAGTCATTCTCACCATGACTATGTTTGAAGGTAAATTGATAAATTTGAGTAAGCAAGTTGTAGTGATGAGTTGGAGGCTCTCTATCCTTAGATAAATCATAAAATGCACATTATATATTTTTTATAACTTAAATTACCTATATATTATTTAAATAATATTTTACATCAATATATTAGGTTTGAACATTGAATCTAAAATGCCTTATCTGACTGAGTAAGGTCTATGAGAAAGGAGGTTAACAGATTGGTCTGTAAGATCGATAATTGTCATTTATGATTATAATATTTTTTATGAAAGTTTATATAAGTATTATTTCATATAATATTTATGTATTTTAATACCTCAATAGTGTTCTTACGTGTGTCAAAAATTTTAAGGTTCCATGACTATGTTTTGAGACTAATTGGCAATTATATGTAAGTTACTTCCAGAGAAGGGTTTGAGCACTTTTGACGTGAGTTGTGAGTTATAATACACATGGTGATTACCATGAGTTAATAATTATTATATTAATATATTTTTTCATGTTTTTTATGAAAATATATGTTTGTGCTTTAATTAATTTAAATAGACTTTCTACGTATACACAGGGCTAATATGAATTGTTCTAATGATGCACTCCAAGTAGTGGTTTGAGATAAAAAGTGTTATGGATATTATATGAGATTATAATAGGTATATTGGTATGAAATATTATTTTATTATTCCATTTAATTATTTTTTAATTTTCTCCAAGAAGATCAAAGGCTAACATGTGCTAATTAGGCCTAATGGGATTAGGTCTCCATGAGACCTAAAGAAGAGATAAGGCCTATTCAAGAAATGTTAGATCTAAATGGACTCATAGAAAATTTGATCCATGTCTAAATTTTTTTATACATTCAATTATATGTCATACCTAATAGTATAATATTACTTGGTCAACTAAGAAGGATATGAACAAGAAAAGTCTTGTATATATACTAGGCATTTTTAAGCCTAATAAGTTAAGTTGAATGTGTAGATGTGAATAAAATAATAAGAGGATTATGTGAGACTAAATTTTTTTGAAAAATATAAAATAAATAATATGAATTAGTCATATAAATATACAAGGTTTCATGAGTGCTTTCATGGTAGTTTCAAGTCGTAAAACGGTTAATTGAGTGAAGAAGGTAAAGGATAATTTTTACTTGTGTGAGAGGAATATTTGAGTGTGATAGATAAAAATAAGATCATAATTAGTTATTATAGGGGTAAAATATAAATATTTATATTTTCATAGTGTTTATTGAGTGTGTGATTGATTAACAAGGTGGTTGTAGCCTCTTATCAAGTTGGTGCTTGATAAATTCAAGCTGGTACTTGATAAATTTAGGGGTTGGTGCTCAAATAAATTTGATTCATGGTATTATATGATGATTTATGCAATATATTTTTCATTTTAATTTATTCCTCTTGAGGTTTTCCCACATACATATTGTATTCATGTGTTTCATGCTCTTGTGGATTGGTTCTTATGCTTACTAAAGATGGAACATGCTTGTCTAAATTATCTATGATTACTTAAGTAAGATTATTCAAAGTATTGAAGACTTATTCACCGACCTCATCTTAGTCATTTCTCTTATAGCATATGGTATCAGATCCTTGTCCTTTAAAGCAGGGCTAAAAGCCTAAATGAGATCCTAGAAGCAAGGATGGCTAGTCAACACGCTGAAGGTGGTTTCTCTAATAGTAAGGATCCATTTATAAATGGATATAAATATTCATTTTTTAATGTAATAATGAATATATATTTTATGTCTCAATTTCATGATATTTGGAAATCAATTATGGATGTCTATATTGCTCCTCCCATTCCACCTATTGATCCAAAGAGCAAAAAAGCTAGTGAAAACAACACTAAGGTAATGAATGATATTATTTATGTCTTATATAAGGTATATCTTGTGAATTTAATTCATTATTAATATTTAAAATATATATTATAAAAATTTAATACCATCTATGAAGGTGACACCAAGGTAAAAATAGCTAAGTTGTAGACTCACAGAAGATAGTTTGAAAGCCTAAAAATGAATGAAGATGAAACTATTGCATCCTACCCATTTAAGGTTGATGAGGTTATTAATATCACTATTGGATTGGTAAAATAATTCAAATAATCTATTTTTGTTCAAAATTTTTTGACATAACTAACTCTTAAGTTTGACTCTAAGGCATTTGTAGTAGAAGAGATGCAAGATTTGGACAAACTAGAGATGGATGGGCTTCATGGAATTTTGGCTACCTATGAGATGACAAATAATGAAGGGAGACCTCCCAAGAAGGAATAATATTTTTAAGTTGAAAATAATTAAAAATCTAAGAATTTCAAGGATGAGTAATTCTTAGATGTTGATGATGATAAACTAATAGCCATGTTTTCAAGAAAGTTGAGATTTGGATCTAGTAAGTACAAAGGTAAGTTACCCTTCAAATGTTTGAAGTATGGTACGATTGGTCACCTTAGAAGGATAAGTCTGAGCATGATGAATAACATGATAAACATCATGAAAATGACAAGAAGACTTATAAGCCTAATAACAACAAGAAGGATTTTAGAAAGTATGAAGGTAGAAGGGAACTTTCAAGAACAAGAAAAGTTTATACACTAAAGAAGGTGATCCTCCTAATGTAAGTGACTCAATTGAATCTGATAGTGATAATGGTATTCATGAACCTAAACATGATAATAATGAAACCTTTTTTATGGCCATATAATTAAACAATGAGTGTTGTTTAATTGGGAAAGGCATTACAATTGATATGGAATCAGATGAAGAAGAAGCTAAAGTAGATCTTGAGGAATAATTGGTAAGTGCACTAGAGGAATTGAAGTTCCAAAGGAAAAATAATCACAAACTAATATTACTAGTTAAGTAATATGAGGAGCATATTGGCCTATTTAAGGAAAGGTTGAGTAACACTTCTAAGGAATATGATGAGATCATCAATCAAGTTGAGGCACAAATGGAGATAGTTAATACTAGCCTAAAGGCTAAAGAGGAAGAATACATTAGGTATGAAACTAAAATAAAATCCTTGAAAGATGAGTTGAATCAATAATCTATCAAAGTGAAGACCTTTTTGAGGTTTGAAAAGAGCACTGAGGCTCTAGATGACATATTGAGTAGCTAAAAGTCTACAAGTGACAAGACAGGTCTTGGTTTCAAAGAAGACCAAATATAGGTACTTCAAGTCAAGGAAAAGATTGTTTAAGATAAGAAGGTCAACATTAAAATACCTATCAAACATGAAAATTATATAAGGTATTATAATTCATTCAATGGTTACTATTATGTGTCCAATCAATTTGGTCATAGAGCAAGAGAGTGTAGAAGACTCTCTAGAATGAGTACTCATGGGACTATGGAAGGAGTCATAGATCACATCAATAAAAAGGTATGTATAAGGTGGTTTTATATATTTATCATGATGTAAGACATATTGTAAAATTATATCCTAATAATTTCATAAGGTCATCAAGTCAAAATAGGAGGTTTGAAGCCTCTAGATTGTTAGAGAGAAGACAAATGAATGTTTAGAAACCAAAGAAAATGAATATGAGTCATGATCAATCTATAGGCTCAACTAGACCACTTGATATGATATATTATGCTTCATATGAGAAAACAAGTTAGTAATGCCTATAATCATCCCATATTAATGATCAAATGGATGATGAAGATATCAAACCTATAATTCAAATTAAGCCTAAAAGGGTATTGAAGGACATTCAATTAGATGAGAGCATGGAGATATAGAAATCTTCTAAAATTTCAATGTTTTAGTGCCCTATAAGAAGTGGTGACTCCATTAGGATTCATGAAAATGCTATTTAGGTATCAGAAGTATGATGGATGCTTGATTAAAGGGGGAGATATTCAAGTTTGTGATTGAGTTTGTTCTGCATTGAGAAGTGGTCTTTCTATCAAAATTCATTTGAAAGAGGTATGCTTATAGTAAGGGGGATATTTTTTCCTTAAATATCCAAAAAAATTGTGTTGATATCCTATATCAAGAAGGTTTGGATGTGGAATTCTATATAAGTGTGACTCTAGATGATATTTATCTAGGACCCTTTATCATTAATGTCAAAGGGGGAGAGAGTCTAAGAAGAGAGTTGGACCAGCTTGGGCAGATGAAAGAAAGTAGAGTGAATAATTTTTTTCCATCAATGAAAAAGGGGACTTTTTTAATAAGTGTTGTCATTGATGTCAATCTCAAGGTGGTTTTTATTGATGCCAAGGTCAAGGTGGATATCATTGATGTCAAGGTGCATTTGGTAAATATGCATGGTGAAGTGGTATGTGATAAGAGATAATTTGAAGAAAACCTATTGTCTCTATATTAAGAGATAATTTTAATTCAACATGATGATTCTTATAAGGTTGATGTCAAGTTTAAATACAATGTAAGCATGTTTGTGTATCAATTTTTGAGTACAAGGTTCTTGAGAAGGCTTGTGCATAGGATACCTATTCTAGTGCATGAAAGAGCATGGTGGCTCAGTGAGATGAACGAAAAAAAAAATAAGAGGGTGTCTGAGGACACTTGATCATGTATATGAATCATTTGATCACTCGTGAGATCTTCAATGTGAGTCTATAGGGGTAGACTTTATAGGATTAGCATACAACTAGACTAGTTGTAGACTCTAATTGACCTAATAAGCGGTCATGAGATGTTGTTAAGACCAATGAAGGATGAAAAGTAGTGGTAGATAATTTTATAGGTTTCTTTAGCATGTGATTGAGGTGGAGAGTTATTGGACAATAACTAGAAGGTCTATTTTAAGGCCTAATGTGACCTACAAATCAAAAACTTAGAGAGCAAAGAGAGAGATGGTGGACTAATGGGGTATCAAGATCAAATTCCAAGGTAATAATGTAAAAATGAGAATTTAAATAGGTATTTCATGTTTTTAAAGGTATGTTGACCAATTTTGAGGTCAAAGTATGCAAGAAAAGGCATGGAATGTAGTTTTGAGGTTTTTTATGTGCATAGAATAAAGGATTATCAACCTAAGAAGAACTTTTATGTAATCATTGGCATGTGTAACCTATTTATGAGAACCTAATACATTCATAGTATATGGTGAAGGGTCATAGATCATATTTACAAGCATTAGTTTCTTGATTAAGGGCCTAAGATTTATGAATTATTGCTAAGACTTTAAGGTGGTTTAAACCTCTAGGTGTCATTGGTTTTTCATGTGAGTCAAAGGACCCTATAAGAAAATCCTTATTTCTCAAAAATTTAATTGTAGCAAATAGGGTTGATCGAGTCAAAGTTTATAAATGGATGAAGGTTTAATATTGAGACTTATATCTTATGCACATGGTGGTTTTATAGTAATTTATATTCCTTAGATGTTTTAAAGTAGTCATGCAAGTTGACATATCACTAAAAGGCTCGTTGATGCAGATAATGAGAAAAACTAGGTAAAAGTGGGAATGATATTAGGGATGTGTTGCCATGGATTAGGGATGGATATAAATGCATGGGTTTTTTTTAATGCATATAATACATGTTCATGTTGGTTATAATTTTTTGAGGTTATCATATATTTTGAAGATGTTGCTCATAATTTAACCTATCTTGTGTTGGAGGTACAATCATTGAGAGGGGGTTGAATCAGTGATGCAAGATATTTCAAAACTTCAATTAATATTATTTAAAAAATTTAATAAATGACCACAATCATCTATAAAGCATACAATATGTTCATAATAATGAATAATCAAGATCACATACATAACACAATATCTACGTGGGAAACCCTCTTGGGAAAAAATACCCACTCTCAAGTCTGTAAACACATGGACTAATTTTCCCACAAGATGACCACAAACATTAGACCCTTTTAGTTAAGTACCCACTTCATAAGCATCACCGAACCCTAAGTTTTAACAAGCAACCACTTGTTCTAAATGTTGATCACCCACACAACACCTTGTTTAATCAATAACTCTAGAATTCTAATTTTAAACCAATCTAATTGGAAACACAATGTATAACACCTTTCTCTAAACTCATCACACACATATAACCTTGCTCATATAATAAAATCATCCAAAACACCCTTTTGTATCTCTCTAGTCATCTCTTTTCATTATCATTATAATTTATAATTCATTTCATCCACTGAGCACACTCTCTTTGATCTTTTTCCTTTGTATTGTTCTTTTGTTCTCTCAACACATGTGCATTCAAATATAAAAACCATTGCCTTGATATCCACCTTTTATAGAGTCTTCATGAATATTACCATCTAGGTCAGCCAAAAAACTTGTATTAACCCTTGATATATTTTACATATCTCAATACCATCCTCACAAGTCATCCATAACATCCATGGGTCACACTTAATTAGTTACACCTTTCAATTAGGCCTTATTAGCCCTTATAGGTCTCATGGAGACTTATTCACCCATTTAGAACACCATCAAGAAAATAAAGAACATAATATCACTTTAAAGTACATGGGTCCACTCCATATTATGTCTACGACATATTCAATTAATTACACCTGCCAAAACATTCTTTTGCTAACTTATAATTTGCTCAAATAACATTTTGTACACTATAGCACCATTAATGAACAAATAGTCAACTTTGAAGCTCCATAAATTTTACTATATAAACGTTCAAACCTTTTAACTAGGTTATTTATATGATCCTTTAAGTCCTCTACAACTTTTCCTTTTACACTATGATCAAATTATACATATATCAAAAGTTATTCTCAAAAACTATAAACTGGTTCTCCCTCACAAATTTGAGTATTCAAATTCCAACGATCATTAAGCAGTTGTTAAACATATGACATGTTGAACTCATCTTATGAACCTTAGAAACATTTAAAAAATATGCAAATTTGATCTTTGTATATCATCCTAATCTTTACCTTGTAATTCTCACCATTGATCTTTGATTCAAGCTCCCATGATTGTTCCACTTGGTAACCCCACGTGCCTTCTACACACATTGACTCTTTAACTCAATGCACCCCATCAATCTTCTAACTACATAATCATATACTCATCATTAATCCCATATCCAATTTCTATTAATATGACACATCACTAATTCATTTATTCTTTGATAATTTAATTTTTACGTGCACCATTGGATCAATATCTTACGATATAATACACACCATTAGATCTACTGACTAGTTGACCTTAGACTTCAACATGGCTAAACTTGATGGTCTCTAACACATAGTAGTCTTCTAGAGCAACTTAGAAGATTTATATCTTGATCTATAAAACATTTTAGGACTCCAAATCTTTAAGGTCTCTTCTTGGCACTATAGACAATATCACCATGAAAACATGTGTCCACTATTGACTTTTTGAGTAATTACAATAAATGCAAAAACTTTCTAGTCAAACATATTTACATGACATGTAGTGATGGTCTGGCTTCTCTTAATCTAGAAGATAATGTTTCTCATTAAAAATTATTAACTAATAAATGAATACTTCATCAAGACATCAATGTATTTCTCACAACTTCTTCTTTATCCTTATAGACTTGCATATGTGTTATAACTCTCCAAACCATCAATCTGCTCACTTTGTCATTAAAGCATTAGTACAACATGCTCTCTTAGACATCAATGAAAATCAAAACATCAATGACTATTCTCAAAAATCTCCCCCTTTGTCATTGATGGTAAAACACCCTCAGAATGACTTCATTTAAATAAAGACTTCAATTGAACTCCTTTATTCTAATCTTTCTCCCCCTTTGACATTAATGACAAAGGGTCTCTTCCTCAATATGCCAACAACCATTCCTTAACAACATTTATGCATTTAGGTACTATTAATATTCTTAGGATGCTTAGATACTTTTAGGCATATGAATCAATTTTTTCCCCTTTGACATGCACCAATATAAATTTGGGATTTTTTGATATTTAGACCTGATAAACTACTCACAAAGATTAGAAAGCTCCCCCTAACATCAAGTTCCATCTCATGACATATGTTCTAGAACCATACTTATACAAACATCTCACACATTCTCTCCCTTATTCAATACATACCTTGCATATTATCAAACTAAAGAAAACATATCTTTGTACTGATTTGGCATTTTAAACATTGCCTAGAGCACACACACTTGATTCCACATGAAAGATGTCCCCTAGGAAGCATAGGTAGAGACACCCACTAGTCATATATATAAATTGAAGACCTTCTTCATGATATCAACAAGATGGCAACACATTCGCCTCTTACTCAAATGACATTTTAATATTCATGAACAAGGAGATGACTCCTAAGCTTTTTCTTAGATAGTCAAATGTGGCCTTTGTTAATGCTTTAGTCATAATATTTTCAATTTGTTCTTTTGTAGACACATATTCTAATTTTAAAATTTGATTACTAACTTTTTATCTTAAGAAATGATATCTGATAGGAATATGATTATTTTTTTCATACATAATACAATTCTTAGAGATGTTAATTTCACTAGTATTGTCGTAATAGATAAGAAAAGGTCCACTTTGTCTTACCTTAAAATATTTCAAGGTTTGTTTCATCCACATTACCTGAGTACAATAGGAAGCAATAGATATATACTCAAATTCTATAGTTGATATAGATATAGAGTCTTACTTCTTGCTTAGCCAAGATACCAAGCATTTATCCATGAAGAAGACAACACCACTAGTACTCCTCCTATCATCAACACATCCTGCCCAATCTACATTAGTGTAAGTCTTTAGAGTAAATTCTTTACTCCTAGGGTACCATAAACCATACTCTATTATGCTCTTGAGATATCTTAAGATCTTGTTGACTGATTTCAAGTGAGATTCTCTAGGATTATCTTGAAACCTTCCAACAAGGCCCACTTCTTGTAGGATATCAAGCCTAAAAGTAGTAGAGTATAAGAGACTTCCAATCATGGATATATATAAAGTTTGATCAACTTTTCTTGATTCATCTTGCTTACTTATTTACATATGGTGATCATTGGATTACTCATTGGCTTACAATCAAATATGTCAAAATTTCTTAGCATATATTTGATGTATTTTTCCTATGAAATGAATATTCCTTCAACAAGTTGGTTAATTTATAATCTTAAGAAGAAAGAAAGTTCTCCTAGCATTGACATTTCAAACTCAATTTTCATAGCATCTATAAACTCTCTACTCATGTGATCATTATCTGAACCAAATATTATGTCATCGACATAGAATACTCCTAGTAATTGATGAGCTCCATATATCTTGATATATAAATTATTGTCAACTATCCCTCTTTTCAAGCCTTGGATCAATATATACTTGTCTAATCTATCATACAAAGATATAGGAGCTTGTTTAAGACCATATAAAGCCTTCTTCAGTTTGTAAACATAATCTTGATTACTTGTCATTAAAAAACCTTTAGGTGGCTCAATATAAACTTCATCTAGGTTATCATTCAAAAATGTAGACTTCACATCCATTTGGTAAACTTTGAAATCTTTGAAGCTTTCATATGATAAAAAGAGTATAATTGATTCCATTCTTGCTATAGGAGCAAATGTTTCATCAAATTTTATCCCTTTAACTTGAGCATATCATTTACACACCAGTCTAGCCTTATTTCTTGTGAGCTCTCCTTTCTCGTTCATCTTATTTTTTAAAACCCACTTAGTTCCTATCACATTTTTGTCTTTTGGTCTAGGGACCAAGTCCCATGTTTCATTTTTTCCTATTTGATCAAGTTCCTCCTCTATGGAAAATATCTGTTGTCATCTATTCTAGCTTATAATAAAGTTTTAGGTTCAATCTTGGATAATAAAGATGTGTCTTATTGATTCTATCTGATCAACCTTCTCCTCCTAGTCCATAAAATAACATTCACATATCTAATAACTTTGGAAACTAGATGATCTTTCTAAATTTTCATAGAAGGGGATTTAGTATCTTGTCTTACTTCTTCCTCTCCATCATCTGATTGATTAGGTATGCTTTAATTATTTGAAATAACATCCTCAATAGTGTCAATTGTCTACAAAATGGGATTCTTAATGTCTCCTACCTCTTCAAATCTCACATTAGAGATTTTAATAACTTTGTGGAGTCTCTTATGAAACATATATAAGAAAAATTTATGGATGAACAACCCAAGAAGATGCCTTCATTAGATCTTGACTCAAATTTTCCAAGATTTTTCTTCATTCCTCTTGATAAAACACTTGATCCCAAACACTCTAAAGTGTTTGACATTAACTTCCCTATTTTTCCATAGCTCATATGGATTCTTATCACCATTTACTCTAACTTAGCATCTATTTAAAATATAAAAAAAATTATCGGTAGCCTCTTCCCAAAAACCATCTAAAAGTTTATAATCTTGAAGCATGGTTCTTTTCATCTCTTGGATAGTTCTATGTTTCCTCTCAACTACCCCATTTTGTTGAGGTGTCCTAGTAGGATAGTATTGTCTTTTAATTCCATCTTCCTCACAAAATTCATCCAACTCATAAGACCAAAATTCACCTCCATTATCTAATCTTGGACACTTGATTCTTAGTCCTTTTTCATTTTCAACAAGAGCTTTGAATGCTTTAAATTTTCCAAAAGTTTATGATTTCTCTTTAAGACAAAATATCCAAGTCATTCTAGTAAATCCATAAATTAACAACACAAAGTTGCTATTAATTTGAATGCCTTGAGTTCTCATAGGTCCACAAAGATATGTGTGGATCAACACTAATGGTGTTGTGTTAGAGTGCTCTTTAGATTTGTATCTTCTTTTGATTTTATTTTCATGAAGGCATGCCATGAAGAGAGAATAAGTAATCTTAATGATTTTAGGCATATGCCTCACTAGTCCTTTTGAACTGTCCCTTACTAAATTATCAAAGTTTAGATGTCCAAGTATTTTGTGACAAATCTAGCTTTTCTCTAATTGATTCATGAATCACTTTTCTTTATTGGATTCATGGAACACATACAAGTTGTTATTTTCCTTGTGAATGTTTAAAACTAATTTTCTATACTAGGAAATTCTCACTTCACACCCTTTGTAATGAAAAGTTACAAAATTTCCTTGTTTACACATTTGGCTAAAACTTAGAAGATTGTATTTCAAACCTTTTACATATAGAACATTTCTAGTTTTAGTATGACCATTATCAAAAATCATAAAGCATTTTCCAACCATGTTAGCATAGTTATTATCACCAAACCTTACTAACTTTAATTGTGTTTCTTGAGAGAAATGAACTTACTCTTGTCTCTTGTTATATGACTTGAGCATCCACTATCTATATACCATTTCTTTTTTTCATCCTCTTGGTTATGTAAGGTAGTTTTTACAAACATGGATTCTTCCTTTGATTCCTACTCCTTCTTTCTTTTATTCTTGGATTTATCTTTCTTGAACCATTTGATGGTGTCAATAACTTGAAAGTCCTTTTTCCAAAAGTCCCTTTTGCAATACTTGGATATATGTCCCTATTGATTGCAATTATAGAAGATAAATTCATTTATTTTCCTTGGAGAGAAAGTATAGTCCTTATATCTATGAACATATTCATTACAAGTATAATAATGTCCATTGAAAACATAACTATAGTTTTTCATGTTAATCACCCATTGTTTGATCATCAGTAGCCCAAGACCTATCATCCATAGATTATTTTGTAGAGCTAGATTTTTTCTTGTCTTTAGATAAAAGATCATCAATATAAGTAGTAAATTTACCTTAAAATTGATCCATTCTTTGATTCAATTTTTTTATCAACCACAACCTATAAATTTTTTATTGTTGCTTCTATTATTCTTGCTTGTGTCTTCACACTATCAATACTTATAAGAATCTTATTCAATATTTAATTATTTTATTGTAGACATTAATTTTATTCCTTTGAATATTTGAGTTTTGATAAAGCACACATTATTTAACCTTGAATAAAATCTTAGCCTCTTTATCATTCATTTTACCTATAATCACCTTCAAGTGTTTAAACTTGCAATGAAGGTCCTACTTTGATACCAATTGTTAGAGGTACAATCACTGAGAGGGAGGTGGTAAATCAGTGATGCAAAATATTTCAAAACTTCAATTTTTATTCTCTTAAACTCTTAATCAATGACCACAATCATTCATAAAGCATACAAGATGTTCATAACAATGAATAAGCAAGATCAAATACATAACACAAGATCTACATGGGAAACCCTTTTAGGGAATAAAACCCACTCTTAAGTCTATAAACACATGGACTACTTATCCTATAAGATGATCATAAACATGAGACCTTTTTATTGAAGCACCCACTTCACAAGGAGCACCCACCCCTAAGTGGAAACAATCACCCACTTATTTTAGATGTTGAGCACCCACACAACACCTTGTTAAATCAACAACGTTAGAATTTTGATTATAGACCAATCTGATTAGAGACATAATGTATAACACCTTTCTCTAACTCATATCACACATAACCTTTCTCATATAATCAAAACATAAAAACCACCCTTTTGTATCTCTCTAGTATTCTTTTCCCATCATCAATATATTTTATACATCAGCCCATCCATTGAACACACTGTCTTTGATCTATTTCCTTCACCTCATTCTTTTGTTCTCTTAACACATGTACATTCAAATCTATAAACCATTGCCTTAATATCCACTTTTTATAGAGTATTTACGAATATCACCATCTAGGTTGGCCAAAACACTTGTCTTAACCCTTAATACATCTTACATAGTTCAATACGATCCTCACAGGTTGGCCATAGAATCCATGGGTCACACTTAACTAGTTACACCTTTCACTTAGGCCTTATTATCCCTTATATGTCTCATGAAGACCTATTCATCCATTTAACCCTTCATTGAGAAAATAAATAAAATAATATGACTTTAAATTAAATGGTTCCACTTGATATGATCTCTAATACATATTAAAGTCATTACACCCACTGAAACATTCTTCTACTAACACACAATTTGCTCAAACAACATTTTTTACATTGTATCTCCAATCTCCATAACTTTGAATGTACAAAAATTCAAACCTTCTAACTAGGTTCCTTAGATGTGCCTTGAATTCTTCTACAACTTTGCCTTTTACACTATTATCAAATTCTACATATATCAAAATTTATAGCTCAAAAACTATAGATTAGTTCTCCTTCACAAATTTAAATATTCATATTCCAGCAGTCATTGAGTAGTTGTTAAACATCAGACATTTTGACCACATCTCATGCACCCTAGAAACATTGACCAAATATGCATCATCAATATCCATGGATCAATCTAGATTTTACCTTGCAATGCTCACCATTGATCTTTGATTCAAGCTCCTACGATTGTCCACTTGGTAGCCCTACATGCCTTTTACACACATTGACTCTTTAGCTCAATGTGCTCCATCAATATTCTAATTACATGATAATTTTATCCTCTATCCAAGCTCTATGAATGTGACATATTTCACTAATGCATTTATTCTTTGACAATTTGACTTTTACGTGTACTATTGTATCAAGATCTTGAAATATAATGTGCACCATTAGATCTACTAACTAGTTGACCTTGGAATTTAACTTGGTTAAATTTGATAGTCTCTGGACAATCACAGTCTACTAGAGCAACTTATAATAATTATATCTCAAGCTAAAAAAAACTTCAAGATTCCAAATCTATTGGGTACCTTCTTGGCACTATAAACAATATCACCATGAAAACATTTTCCCACTATTAAATTTTTAAGTGCCTATAATAAATACACAAAATTGATATATCATACATATTTTCATGATGTGTAGTTATGGTCTGGCTTCTCTTAAGTTAGAAGAGTATGTTTCTCATTCTAAATGATTAACTGATAAAATAAGACTTCATCAAGACATCAATAGATTGCTCACAACTTATTATTTATCCTTACAAACATACATATGTGCTATATCTCTCCAAACCATAAATATAATCACTTTTTCATTAATGTATTAGTAAAAAATGCTCTGTTAGACAACAATGATAGTAAAAACATCAATGACTATGCTCAACATCTTGTGAAGATGAGATAGTGAAGATGTAAGGTTATGAAATTGGTCTACAGGACCAATATTGTTGCTTGACCATGGTATCTTTATATATGAGAGTTACGTAATGATATCATAGGATCATCCAAATGCATCAAGAGTCTTTGAAAGTGTCTACACAGAAATTTAAAGTCATTCTCATCATGACTATGTTTGAAGGTAAATTGATAAATCTAAGTAAGTTACAATGATGAGTTGAAGGCTCTCTATCCTTATCTAAAGCATCCAATGTACATGATATTTTTTTTTGGAACTTAAATGACCTATCCATGGTTTTTATTATCTTGTAATTTAGTATAATAGGTTGGAACATTGAAGCCAAAATGGCTTGTCTGATTGAGTAAGGTCTATGAGAAAGGAGGTCAACAAATTGGTCTATAAGATCAATAGTGGTCATTTATGCTTGTAATATTTTTAATATAATTTTTTATAAGGATGATTTAATATCATATTAATTTATTTTAATACCTTAATAGTGTTATTAAAGGTTTCAAAAGTTCAAGGTTCCATGACTGTGTTTTGAGACCAATTGGTAGTTTTATGTAAGTTACTTGCAAGGAAGGGTTTGAGCACTTTTGCCCTAAGTTGTGAGGTATGATTCACATGGTTATGACCCTGAGGTCATAATTTTTATTTTAATATTTTTTTTTCATGTTTTTTTGTAAAATATATGTATGTGCTTTAGTTTTTTTAGATAGACTTTTTGGTATACACAGGGCTAATATGAATTATTTTAATGATGTGATCCAAGGAATGATTTGAGATAAAAAAAAGTGATATGAAGCCTATATGATATTATAATAGGTATATTGGGATGAAATATTATTTTATTCTTCTATGTAAAGTGTTTTATTGTTCTCCAATAAGATCAAATGGTAAATTGTGCTAATTAGGCCTAATGGGATTAGGTCTCCATGAAACCTAAAGAAGAAATAAGGCCTATTTGAGAAAGTTCAGATCTAAAGGGACTCAAATAACATTTTATCCATGTATAATAAGTGTTATAATATCCATTTAATGTATGTCTTAAGAGGATAATAGTGCTTAGTTGACTAAGAAGGATATGAACAAGAAAAGTATTGTATATATACTAGGCATTTTTAGGCCTAATAAGTTAAGTTGAATGTGTAAATGTGAAGTGAAGAAGAAGAGGATTATGTGAGATTACATAGGTGGTGAAACATATCAAATAAATGGTATGAATCATTCATAGACATTTTTAGGGTTTTATGAGTGCTTTCTTGATAGTTTAAAGCCATAGAAGGGATAATTGAGCGAAGAAGGTAAAGGACAACTTTTGCTTGTGTGAGAGGTATATTTGAGTGTGATAGAGTAAAACAATACCATCATCAATTTTGATATGGAAAAAAGATAAAGGTGAATATTTTTAGAGTGTTCATTAAGTTTGTTTTTGATAATTAAGGGGTTTGTGGCCTCCTATCAAGTTGGTTCCTGATAAATCTAGGGGTTGGTACTCCTTGTTGGGTTGGTGCTCAGCTAAATTTGATTCATGGTCTTATAGGAAATTTTTTTTATCTATGTTTCATTGAGTTTTATTCCCCTTTAGGGTTTCCTAAATACATATAGTGTTCATGGGTTTCATGGTCTTGTGGATTGGTGCTTATTCTTGTTAAATATGAACATTATTGTCTAAATGAGCTATGATTACTTAAGTAAGATTGTTTAAATTCTTGAAGACTAATTCACACCACCCCCCCCCTCTCAGTAATTTTTCTTCCAACACTATTTTATTTGGGATAAGTAAAGATAGGTATGTTTCCTTTAGGTTTATTATTCAAAATAAATCTTTAATACTTAGCAAACCCCCACTACTCTTCATCATCTACTCCTTAGGGGAATAAGAGTTTACACTAGACTCTATCCCTTACCTAGATCTAAGGATATAGGTATGGGGGTAGGTTTACTAATTATATATTTTCAATAAGATCTATGGAATTACCTAATTAAAAGTTATGCTTTCCCATAAAGTTAGGTGGATTTGCTGGTCCGTCTAATTTCTTTAACGAGTCTACAAATTCCATTGAGAGTTCAAGAGAGGTTTTCTTAACCCATAAAGGTTTGTAAATCTAAGAATTTTATTTATTTTGGGGGAAATATTTTACCATGTGGCTAATAATATGTAATTTTTTGTAGATATATACATCTACTTCTACACAATGGGTTGAGTATTCTCCCCATATTAAAATTTAGTCTTAATGCAATATATGAGAGGTTTATCTACTGATATGAAAATTTTTAACCTTGATGCTACCATTATACTTATGTATTTCATAATTGGATCAATATAAATAGGTTATCCCAATGCTTTATCTATTCCCATTATGACATCTAACTCCTAATATTCCAAGGGTAATTTAAGTAGTTGCACCCATATGGTGATATCTTCTAAATCGGAGCTACTTAAGTTAGTTCCTTCTATCCATTTCTTAATACTGATATTTGATTTTCCCATAAAACATGACCCTTTTGACATAACCTTGAAATAATATTCTAGGTTTGTGAAATTTATTAGAAATAAATTATTTGGTAAAGCCATAATTTCTATTAGCCCTTTGGTTTTCATCTTTGGTTGTCCCATTCTCTGAAAGAGTTGATATTTGGTCTAAAACCATTCAATCTATCTATAAGTGAGTTTTATATATTTTCATCAACCTTTTCAATAATAGTGTTAGGGACATTGATGCATACCTAATTATTCTCCACATATGTCTTCAAGTGAAAGTCTAATGAATATTGATACATTGGTCATTTTCCTAGTACACGATCTACCCTTGATAGGGGTGACCTTTGGATGATACATGAAGATTATGTTTCACACCATCATGGTTCCCTTGTTTCTATAGATATATTTAATCTTACATCCCCTATACCCTCTAAGTTTTTCATGGTTCTGACTTCACCCTATACTGGGTCATTACTATCACTTGTAGTTGATTCTAGGGTTTCTCTCCCATTTCTTGATTCAAAACTTAGATTCTTTTCCTCATTTTCTCCGCTTCACTCCATTACCAAAATTTAAAAATCTTTCCATATAGGATGTAAATTGACTAGTTATTCCATTGGCTCTTTCAAAATATATTATATGTATCTAGTGAATTAAAATAAATATTCAAAGCAATATATCATGGGGGAATAACTTAGTAGAGAAGATTAAAGATGCAAGTGATCAATGGATTATAAATTTCTCCCTTAATTTTAAAATTTACCACCTCATCTTCTTATTCTTTGTACCACGTAGTGGTATAACCATGTATAATCATTGATATCCCTTATAAAAATATACTTTTTAACCCAAAATAGTGTATCAATTATTAATATTCCTTGGGGAAATTATCATGTTTTAATGATTTATATAATCAATTATAAGGTTTTAAATCTAATATTGTATTCTAATCTACAAGGATAATACATCCTTCAATGTTTATAAAAATTCTTGTTGACATACACATTTTGTGCATTTGATGTAAAAAAATTATTATTGATGGAGTATGCTAGTTGAGAAAAGCATGTTGACTAGTTTTAAATTACACCTTTTGATTTCATTTGATTAAAAGGCTCCAAGGATTTATTAACAAACCCATTTTATGCATATTATGTGTCATTCAAGAGGAATATTTTTAAATAATTATCTAGTCATATATATACTTCCATTGTTTTCATGCATGTCTATAAAGGCTTTCATAATGAGTGTAAATAATAAGATAAAATCATAAATTCGAATAAAAAAATATATCCTAGTTACCAAAGGAATTTAGGAAAAAATACAATCAGATTGGAAAGGATGAATGCATGTGTTATGCTACCAACAAACATGTGTGCATAATAATTTTATATTTTCATTACCAAATGGACACCTTAAAACTATTCAAGATAATGTTTTTAAATGATTTTTAAGGAAATAAATTGATGGTTAAATCCAAAATAAAAATAAAAATTTACAACAAATGAGAAAAAAGAAACCACATTTTTCTATTAGAAAAATATTTTTTTTATAATTGGATTAAAATAATATAATATAATAAAGGGGTAAAAAAATATTATCCAAAGGACCTTATCATTTAAAATAGTCTAGAATTCATAGTGCACTATAAGTTTTTCATTCGTGGGCATAAATAGATAGATTAAACCCATATGATATAGGAACTTTCTATAATCCTAACGTAAGGGAGTGAGATGAGGAGAGAACATGAAATTTTATGCCCTAAAATTTGATCCAATTAGTTAAAATATTTAAAATTACTTTTTGTAGGTTTTGAAAAAAAAAACATTAATATGGAAACTAGTGATCTGGAAGCCAAACCACAAGTCAATTCAAAGAAAGATGGAATATATCAAAATATGGTTGAAGGAGATATATTAAAAAGTATAGGATTATATGAATCACCTTTACTCTTAGTAATGAAATAATTTATTATCCTAGGGATAAAGATAAAGATACCAAAATCAAATAGTTAGTATGAAATCAAGTATAACTATATTTGACTAAACAAAACCTTCTTTGATTAGGAAAAAGACTGGTATAGTTTTTTATTTCAATTTTATCCATGGATTCGAAGGTGATTTTACCAAAATGTTAGTGTTATTGTGTAATAAGTAAAATATATTTTTTCATGAATTTTTTAATAAAAATAAAATAAAGGCTTTATGTGCAATGTTAAAATATTATAAATAAGGTTGAGGTATTTTTATCTACCCATATGATTTCCAATTTTATGGTTAATTATGTAAAATATAACATTCCTCATAATGAGAATGCAGATGACATATCTAGATAAATAAAATGAATCATATCAAAAAAACCCATTATATGCATAGCTTATAATGATATCATTTTATACAACCATATTTAATTAAGGAATGTTGTCAAACAATTAATGTATCTTCTATATACCAAACACAATTTTCATACATGTAAATCAAATAAATCATAATACATGTTATATTATAGAAATCATAGCATTATTTTACACAACACTACAAAGACATCTACTAGTATAATTATCATTTCAAATGAAGACAATGTTCTTTTGTATATTACTAAGCACGATAAGCTACAAACATAGGCTTGCACTATAATGAATTAGTTGGTGAAAAGGAATCCAATTTCATTTTTATAAACCAATTTATTTATTTTATTATGGCTTCCTATGTAATATCCAATTTAGGTTTCAAAAATATACAAATATTATCATTTTCATGTGTAGATCATACACTTGACCACCCTTCTCATCAGACTCTCATTACCTTGATTTTTGTAGCATTTATTAAAATTACCTATAAAATGAATACAATGATTTCATTATTAAATAAAAAAATTGTAAAATAATATACATACCTTCAACTATTTTAGACTTGTGCTTCCAATAATCTAAATACTATGTTAAAAAAAAATACATGCTTTGGAATAGGGTCTGGACATTCAACAAAGCATAATGGAAATTGTATTTTTGTTAAATGTTGATGTTAAACTAATGAGATCTCCATGCCTTATCATTTTTATTTTTTAGGGCAAATTATCAAACCATCATAGCACATAATAAATTGTAACACCTTATCTCTCTATAACTAGCATCCATCTCTACCACCTTCACCTCTCCTCTTTCCCAAATGTTATTATAAAGGTTTGATCCATACTACTTATTGTATGAAAATTTCAGGCATGGGGAGAATCAATCCCTAACTAGTAATGCTAATTTTAATCATAGATAGAATTGATCTCATTACTAGTATTCTATGTGACCATTACATTTTTTTTGTCAAAGATATAATGGGTGTTTGAGTTTTCCCACTTTAATTAAATAATGATAAACAATAATTGATAAAATATTCATGTATGATTAATTATGAAGGAGCACCATCTTGGGCATTTATATAATCAATCATATCTTTCAAAAATTATCAAGATGTATTCTTCATATAATAACCTTAACAATGGTGAACCCCATGCTAATGTAAGAGAATTACATTTTCATTCACTAAATTTAAACTTGGGATTACTCAGTTTTAGGAAATAATTTCATGCATGGATCAAATCCATAACCTCATGCTACATTAATTTCTTTTACCTCTTCCATAATTATAGTACTCTTGTTTTCATCTATTATTTCTGTCAATATTCAATTCAAATTTACAACCATTATTTTCAAATTTCCTTCCCTTTATTTCAAATTTTTATCCCTTGTATTTAAAATACCCCTACCCTTAGTTTTATATCCACCATTTGATCTCCTCGCCTTATCAATGAATTAGATAAAATTAGGATAGATCCTTTTGAATTATTATTTTTACCTCATTCTAGACACTATTTATAAATTACATACAACCTCGGTCTTGTATACTTGGAAAATACATATCATGGATGTACCTTTAGCTTATAAGCCTTTCTTACTACTAAAAATCTCACATACACTATCTCTCTATGCCTAATTGCTTAAATATTATTTTGACCTATGTTATTCTAAAAACTCAAACCTTTTATCTATCCCATAATGTTATAAAACTACTTATCTTCCATATCAACAAGTTCTAGGCCTAAACCTATTTTCTAATTACCTAGACATTTTCATCCTATTCATACACTTGTATCAATGCAAGTGTCCAACCCTAATGCAAGTTTCCAATGCACTAAATTCATCCAATTTGAAAATGAAATGTATTCATATGGTTGACCTAAGTGATTTAATGCAAGATATTCTCCAAAGGGATTGCTATAAATATAAGATCAACCCTCATTCAATACTCACCTATAAAAGACAAAGAGAGACCAATGCAACTTTAAAAAAAACATTCTATCAAGCACTCAAGTGATCAAGGCTTCCATATTTATCTTATTTCCACATTATTAGTAGGGAAAACATATCTACAGGTTTAAATTACTGAAGGAACATCCCAAGAGTTATATTTTAAAAGTTAAAATCTAGGTGATTATTGTACTTGTTTATGACACATTGCATGATTCACACATAAGATAACAAATAGGGGATAACAGCATAAGTTTGATGCCCTCTTCATAGTATGGCTATGTAAGTAGTGCTCATTGATATAGGGGTCTTTGGGGAAGCATGAAACCATGTGCCCACTAACCCATTTTTCCCATAGCCAATATAAAGATGAAGATCTAGGTTTTTCCTATTTTTATAAGAGTGATAGTCCATGACCTAGATATAAATGCACTAAAGTGAAGGCAACATATAACATATAAGAATTCAAGTGGTTGCATCTAGTTTTAACAAGTATCTTATACTTTACACCTATGTCTTAGCTAGACATTAATGTAGACATAACCATCCTAGGTGAACATAAGTGTCTTATTGGGTGCTCCAACTAACCCTCTCAATAAAATAGTATTTATATCCCTAACAGAGAGGTCCAAGGGAAATAAACATATACATGGGAAAAATGTCCCCATTTATTTAGGACTATGTTTGTCATTCCAATGGTATATTGGTTCTTAGATTTACTCTAAGAGTAGAAAATATTACCACCAGAGGTTTACCTAGTCTCTTGCTAATAAGATGTCTAATTCCTGTTGTCTACCTGATTAAATAGATAAATAGTTGAGTGTTATTTCACTATAATTCATTTAAATGTCTAAAATAAGGTAGGATATCATCAAAAAAGATAAAAAAGAGAAGGGTAAGATAGAAAAGAGAGTGCATATTTGATTTAAATATGATTATTGATGATAAGGAGTTTTAAATCATTCCTGACCATAGTTATATCACTATGTTTTTGGTTTAGAAATTTCACAAATGTGAGCCACTCAATGGGTAAGATTCTAAGGACAATTATTAAATCCATTTATTCATTAAATCCATTATAAATAAAACTATCACAATCTATATATGTTTCACATAGTGACTAAGAGAAGTCATATTAAAACATGAAATATCTCAATAGACTAGTTATAATATATACTACATAACATAACTAAGATAATGATCTAAAACTAGTCATATTAACAATCCTAACACCAATTAACCAGCTAAAACAAATTACTATATACATTAAATAAAAAAAACATAATAAATTTTATAACTTTAACACCTCAAAATGTCGACTTATAACAATGGAATTCTAGCCTTTTTAAATCAATTTTTTTTGAAACTCATGGCCTCATCTTCCAATTCAGCACACTAATAAGGTGGTTACAAATATTCAATGATGATTTGGAAATGTAGTTGAAATTCATGATTCTATGATAGATTTTCCAATTGAACCATGCCTTACAATTAGATTACATGCCTATTAAAGGAAAAAGATTGTATTTTAGCTCCTCTTTGTCTTATATGGACCTTTGTAACTTGATCTTCCATTGTTGAATTAAGTGCATGGCCTATTTATATATTTAATGGCCTCAATGGCCAAATAGGACATCAACTTTGGTTCTCAGCCTTCCCTAATGACTTGTCATGTCTAGTGTCTCATAAATCTCCACTTTTGTCCAATCGTATAAAATTATTTACATGTAACTTTCTATCACTTCCTTATTTAGTTTTCCTTGATTTGTTGATAGGGACATTATAGTGAAATGGGTTACTAATATGATGCAATGTGTTATGATCCTAATAACCCACTTAATGGAGGGTAAACTAGTGTAAAAATATCCCTGAGACTCTATAGTATTGGGATGTTGCCATATGGTGATATCCCACTAACCTAGTGGCTTAGAGGGTCTAGTGATATATATCTCTACCTAGGGTAGTGGACCACTTTGATGATTCCAAATGGCTTTGTCTTCTAGCTCATGTGGAAGCCTATTGAATATGTAATTACATAGATTAGTGGGTCATCCAGATGATGTCATGTGGTACAATACTAATAACCCACTCAATTATTTAAGTTTCACAAAACAATGGAAGGATGTCATGTGGCTCTAGGAGAAACTTTGAGTAAATGACTAAGTTTTGAAGGGCTTTCACTCATCGATCACGACCACCAAGAGATGTGAAATAATGTCACATGGAAAAGGAGATACGTTGAAACCTACAATACAAATAAAATTATAATCAACAAATTTGAATTAAAATGCAAATGGTTAAGCATTTCAAATTAAAATGGTTGAGTTGTTAAAATGAAAGTAAAAGAATGTAGAAACTTAATGAAGAAAAAACCATTTTCATTAAAACCAAAGCCAAAATTCACCATTTAATTCATTATTCATAAATTTACTCACTCCCAAGATGAAACAATATGAACACTTAGTCAATTAGTCTAAAATGAAGCAAAAATAGATTAAATTACTTAGGAAAAGAAGATAGAAAACTCTGAAATAGTTAGATAACTTGCCTAAATCTAATTTGAAATGCCCTAGAGTGTAGAAACTAGATTTATTTCTAAAACATGATTCATATCAAAACTTAATAGATTTAAGAAAATTCAAAATATACAACCATAATGTCCTAAATGTGTTATTCATACCAAGTGTAATAATGAAGCTTTGATTAGCAAAATTGGTTAATATCAATGATGCATCCAAAAGGCATAACTTCGCATCAAATATCCTTCAAAATATAGGATAAACTAAAATAAGAGGGTCCCCATCTATGGAATTGAGGATGGTGTGTGTTCGACCTAACAAATGGTGACTTTCATGGTTATAATTCTATAAAAGCATTCAAAACCCAAAATATCTAGTTAAAACACTCCAAAAATTAAACTACAAACCTACATACATGATTACAAGTATAAACTACAAAAAATATCTTTAAACAAAATAAAAAAGATGGAATCACTAAATTCTTCTTCAACATATGATATTCTACGTTTTATATCTATTAAATACCATCAATTTATGTGAAAGTGATTAATTATTTTATAGCTCTTGGATGCACATGAAATAATTCAGATTTATCTAAGTAATTGAAAATTTTGAGAGGGAAAAATTTGGCTATTTGGTTTGGTGATAATAACATGGGAATTTATCTACAACCATTTAGGTGTCCATATCTATGAAATAGATGCCTTTAGTCCCACTCAAGACCTTATTCCACTACTAACCAGGTTGAAAAGTGTGTGATGGAGGTTGATTGAATCACCCTTTGGAGGAAGACTTTAGATTTTGCATTTTTATTTCATTTCATTCAAAATTTTATTATGAAAATATTTTAAAATTCTATCCATTGAGGGTTTGGGACCAAGCTAAGGGTATAATTATAGACTAAAAAAAATAGATTATTAAGACAAGCTTAAACTAGTTCAATGTTTCCTCTTTCCTTTAGATGTTTAAAAATATGCAGTTGATGGCTTTAGACAAGAAAAAAATATTATAAAATACATATATTTTATTTTGAATCACTAGAATCCAAAATTCACAAAATAAAATTGAAATAACATATGTAATTGTTCGAGTATGACTCTTCACTTTCTAACTTCTAAGATTTAGACAAACTTCATGTTTCTATCAACCATTTGAGGTTCTAGTCAACTAATGTAAGGAAAAGGGGTATTTAATATGGATATACACTTTTCTCAACACTTTTTATTTTTAGGATACGTTTCACTGATGCAATGGGATGACAAGAAGGAACATTGCCATAATGCTGAAGTAGAAATAGAACTAAAACAAGAAAAAAAGAAAACATATAAACTACTCTAAAACAAGCATATATTAAAATAGGAAGCTACTTTATAAAAATAGGGTAACTGATATAAATAAACAAAACATAAAGTTGAAAAATATAACTAAGAAATAAAATGTAGAAAATAGGAAACTATTTACACTAATCTAAAAAAAGCATGCCCAAAAAAATTGAGAGGGTGGGTCTATAAACCCAGTGCAACATGATTTCCACTTACTAGTAGTATAAAATATATTCAATTCAATGTACTTAGGAATTTAAATACATTTTTAATTTGATTAAAATCTCTTTGACTTTCCTTCCTAGAAAACCAATGTCATTAGCAAGTATGCATTCAAAAGAACTAGGTGTCTCAATTTTGAAATCGGAATCAACATAGGCTTTGAAAGAATTCATCTCAAATTATAGCTAGGTAAAATTAAGATATCCATGGAATACCTCATCAACTTCATAATCAATTTAACCCATTATTAGACAAATTTATTAATCATTTTCATGAAAAATATAACCATTGGTTAAATTAGCATTCCCAACGAAGGGTAACACTCCTCTCACAAATATTGAAACATTAGGACATATATTAGTTTTGGGATTAATAAAGTCTATAATTTCATCATTTGTAATCACATATATATGGAATACCCTAGATAAACAATCATAAAATAAATCAGTCGACATTGAAGAGGAATCATACTTACAATCAAAGAAATCCTCGATGTCTTCTTTAAAATACACCATCTAAAAATCACCATCATCTTTATCCTTGCATTCAAGATTAAAAATTAGAATTCCTAAATATATAAAAAGCGTAATGACCTCTTGATATCTATTGTACTCAATGATCTTATTTTTCATGGTTGAATTTGGGTTAACTAAATATTGAATGAGATCATCATCCTTATTTGCATTGTAATATTATTTCACAAGTGGATCTAGATTTAAGATCTCCTCCCTATCTAAAAGGTTCTTATCATCTTCAATCATATCTAATTCAAAGGATTACAAGATTCCAATTTAAACATTTATAGTACTCCATACTCAAGATATATAATTTATTGAGGGAGACCATGACGTAGATCTTCACTATTGATATTCAAGTCAATGGAAGGAATAAACTCATATTTCTATTCATATAGAACATCACAAGGCATTGGGACTAAATCAATAAAAAAACCACATCAAGCATATATGTCCTTCAAAACTCTCAATTTTCTTCATTTATATCAATGAAAATATATGCACACAGGAATTTAGGATAATCATTCCCCTTTACTTCAAGATCAAAAATAGGAAAATCATAAACAATGGGTTTATCTAGTTCTTGATTTTGATAAATTTCATTATAATTAGAAAATATTAACTCTCTTTCATGAAAATAATACATAATGGATACATTTACCTAGGGTTAAATGACTATTTTATTGGGAATAAGAGGCTTTAGGGGACTATAGGAGGTTTCAAACTCTTCTTGTTGTTGGAATTCTAGTTGCTCTTATAATTTCAAGATTTCCTCTTTAATGTCTAAAATTCATTTCTCCACTTCAATCATGTCATAAATATAATTATCAAATGACTCCTATAGAATTTCCTTTATTGTGATGGTGATAGGGTCTTGGTTATTATGATATTAGCTAAGACACTAGGGAGAGGGATAATCTTCCATAAGGCTTCCAAATTGAATCAAGAATTGTTTTCTTAGATTCCTAAAATTGATAATAAAATTTGTAACTAAGATTTAATACCAATCATATTCTTCTCCTTTCAAATTGAAAGGAAATATTCTATAGGATACATCCTCAAATTACACTTTTAACACATGCATAGACACTTTGTAAGCAATAATGGTGTCCTTAGCAGCTCATGTATGGTCACTCAAAAGCTTTGGGAGGAAATCAAATGGATCCTCAATCATGTCATGCTAAATTATTGGGATATTGATGGTTAATTCACCAATCTAATACATGATGATAACCCCATAATTAAATGGATTAGGGACATGCTAAAAAAATGGAACCATATGTGTAACATGCCTATCTCTAGTGGTTATGTTCCTCCTATGTCTCAACAAGTGAAAAAAAAGGGGTAAGAACTTAAATTTGGACCTTGAGATCCATGTAGTGGGGTCCAAGTTGCTTTCAAATAAATAAAAATTATAATATAACTAACAAACAAGAATGGTCAGCAATTTTAAATAAAAAAAAACATGGCCATCCTTATAGAACCATAAATGTTGGCCACTCTAACTAACCCTCTAAAAAAATGGTCATTCATAGTCCCAACAAAGAGTTTCAAGGGAAGGCACCATGTAAATGGGAAAAAATTTCCCCATAAATTTTAGGATTATGTTAGTCAGTCCAAGGGATAAGTGGTTCCCATATTTATTTTAAGAGTAGCAACTACTACCACTAGAGGATGACCTAGTCTCTTGCTAACAAGATGTATAATTATTGTTTTCTACTTGATTTAATAGATAAGTAATTGAGTGATCTTTCACTATAATTAATTTTAATATCTAAACTAAGGTAGGATATCATCAAAAAAGGATTAAAAAAGAGTAGGTTAAGGCATAAAATAGAGGGCATATTTAATCTAAATTATCTTTTTGATGCCAAGGAGTTGAAATCATTTTTGACCATAGTTATACCACTATGTGTTTGGTATATCAATTTCACAAACATGAGCCACTCAGTGCACAAGCTTTAAAGACAAGTGTGAAAGCCATTTATTCATCGAATCAATTCTAAAGAGAACTACTCATAATTTGTATCTTTTGAACATAATGACTAATATAAGTCTAAATAAAACATGAAATAACTCAATAAGATACTTAGGATATCTACTACACAATATAACTAAGATAATCATCTAAAACTATGCATATTAATAGACATGTCACTAATTAATCAATTAAATAAAAAGACTAGAGACATTAAATGAATAAACATAATAAAATTTGTATTCAAAATTATAAAATCATTTGTTTATAATAAATATCTCTATTTATAAAATCTAGGTAAAACATAAAAGTAAAGCAAGGCCGATCTTAGCACAATTCCAATAATATTTCAATGCCTCAAAATATTGACCTCTGACAATGGTAATCTATCTTCTTTAAATAAATAATTCATGAAGCTCATGGCCTCATCTTCCATCTTAGTCCATAATGGGGTGGTTACATATATTCAATGATGATTTGAAAATGCAGTTGAGATTCATGATTCTCTAACATAATTTCTAGTTTAACCATGCCTTGTAGTTAGAGTCCATGCATGTTAAAGGCTAAATTTTTACCCCTTGGCTCTTATTTATCTTATATGAACCTATATAAATTGATATTATGCTATCAAATTGAGCATACAACCCATTCATAAAGTTTATGGCCTAGATGGCTAGACACACCATCAACTTTGATTCTTGATCTCCCTTGATGATTTGGCATGTCTACATGGCTCAATGATCTTTGCTTTTATCCACTCAGCTAAAATTATTTCCACACGGTGTTTTCTTACTTCTTTGTATATTTTTCTTTCTATATTTTCATGTCATACCATGTGTATTATCCTCAAAAACCCATATCTCAAATGTGTTTCAAGACTATATGGACTATTTTGGGGTAGCAAGTTATCGAGATGACACCACATGGCACAATCTTACTAACTCACTTGCCTAGAGGGATTACTGGTGTATGGATAGCCTCATAGCTATGGATTAGAATAATTTTTCCACATGGTTACATAACACTAATCTCAAGGCCTAGAGGGTCTCCTAATGTATAGCTCTACCTAGGTCAGTGAGTTATCAAGACGATGCCATATGCCTTTGTCTTTTATCTCACCTAAAGGCCTTCCCAATTTGAAATCTCATGAGGTAGTGGGTCACTAAGATGACATCACATGGATCCATATTATATCTCACCTTTAGGATTTATAAATATATAATCACTTGGGGTAGTGGGTTTTTAGGATGATGTCACATGGTGCAATCCTATTATCCTACTCATTCAGAGGCCTATTGAATCATTTAAGTCCTATAAAGTAATGGAAAGATGCCACAAGGCTCTAGGATAAATTTTGAATAAATAAATAATTTTTGAAGGGATTTGAAAGTGGGTTGAGAACATAAATATCTATTAAATAGTGTTGCATTTCAAAGGAGAAACACTAATCACCTATGTTAAAAAGAAATAAAATCCTAGTCAAAAAAATTGAATTAAAATACAAAAAACTTAGTTTTTCAAATTCAAATGGTTAAGTTACTCAAATTAAAGTAGATGAATGTGGAAACTTAATGAATAAAAAACCATTTTCATTAAACTTAAATCTAGAATTCACCATTTTGCTAATTATTTAGAAATTCACTAAGTCCCAAGATGAAATAATATGAACACTTAGTTAGTTAGTCTAAAATAAAGTACAAATGGATTAAATTACTTAGGAAAAGAAGCCATAAAACTTTTAAATAATTAGAAAACTTGGAAAATCTAAGGTGAAATGACCTAATGAGGAAAACTTGATGTATTTATAAAATAGGATTTAGACCAAGATTTAATAAATCTAAAAAAAATCAGAATTTACAACTATAAGTTTCTAAATGTGTTATTCAGACCAAGTGAAACAATGAAGCTTTGATTAATAGACTCGATTAATAATAATGAAGCATCTAAAAGGTATAAATTCACATCTAGGGACCTTAAACTAGAAGCCAAACTAAAATAAGAGGGTCCCCATCTAAGGAACTAAAGATGGGGCATGTTGGACCCAACATGTCTAAAGCTATAGAGGTAAATTTCATAGAATCATACAATTATTCTAGAATCTAGATCTAGTCCACTTTCTATCTATTCTAGATTTGTATCTATGTTAGCATCATAACTACATGAGTATCTTATTTTCTTTTTATTTACAATATATATCATATATATACTTTCTATCTTTGGCATCTCATCATAATGAATTTAGTGTTAAAAAGCATAAAATTATATGCATAATGATGGATCTATATAAGTAATTTATAGAAAAGATACAGAGAATAATGACACAACATATATGTGGGAAAACCTCTAATAGAGGTAAAAAAACCCCACTGTATTTGATATTCAATATTCTAAAAACTATAATACCCTAATACAAATCCTCTTCCTCTTCTCAATTCTCAGATAATTTCACAATTCCCTTATGAAGATTTGTCACACAAAAATATGAATTTTCCAATATGTAATATTTGACACTAAGGGTAAAACCTTATTTATAGTGAAGTGTGAAGGGAGGTGACCATTGTAACCAATGGGTTCAACCATCTTGAAAGGAATTTTAATAACATTGGTAAGTATTAAACAAATATAATTTTATTATTTATTTACAAGAGGTTAATAATAAATAATATATTATTATTATTTAATTAACTACCAAGGTAAGTTAATGGTCAATTAATCCTAGTTTAGATATTAAATTCTCTAACATTCCCCCTTAATGTTTAGTGGGGATAAAATTCATAGTCACCTTAAAAAGGGAATTATATAATGTACATAATTTGAAACATTTAAAAATCTTCATCATTCAAAATAACACCTTTTTAAACAAAAGGAATTATGATGTAGGATCATCAAAAGGATAATTTGTAAAATTATAAATTGAGAAGATATAATGTAAAGAGTTCTTTTTAGGTGTCTTAGGAGGGTCAATAAAAGTCTAATAAGGCTTCACTTGTATTAGTTTAACTATGTTAGAGTTTCCCTCAAAAAATATGTTTTGAATATTTGAATAGTTGTAAGCCTTCAAAAGGGCATGGACTAACATAAAAGGTAAATGAGAGATGGTAGAAAGGTCCATTCACATGTGTAAATGTATTTACTTATATGTAAAAAGATAAAAATCTATCTTAGGTTGTAGTCTTTTATGTAGGAGTAAAACAAGAATATATTTGAGAGAATATTGGTCTTGATAAAGACCCATCTAAAGTTGTCAAAGAAGATATAGATTTTACGCCTTGAAGTAAAGAGCTTAATAAATAAAAGGAATATGCATAAAAGAGAGAAGTACATAGAATAGAGGGTATGAGTCGTTAAGTATAGAAGATTAAAAAAGGCCTTTAGGGTCATATTACTATATGAAGATATGGATTGTTTGTATATATGTGTGTATTAATATGAATCTTGGAGACTTTCAGAGTGTGACTAAATGAGGAATTACAGACATTGATGTGGTAATAAAGTTGTGATAAAGTAAGTGGAATGTATTTCTAATGCATGGAATTTAGTTAAGGATTCTTCTAGTATGAGATATGAGGTAGAGTCTATTCTATTCATTTTCAAGGTTTGTTAAGCATCAAAGTGAAATTTATAGCCTCTTAAATTCTCTCAGTTTCCAAAATTAAAATACAAGTGGTCTAGGTTAGGCATAATTTACAGTATAAGCTTGAGATTGAAATTTTGGAAGTTTTAACTATTTTGAGAATTGTATTAGCAAACTATGTAATCTATTAAGAGTTCATTATAAATTCTTCTACATAAGTCATGGACTATATTCAAAAACTCTATTCATTATTATGACTCCTTAAAAAAATAAATCATACATAGGATTGGAGGCATCAAATAATAATACAAAACAACTCAAAAAAAAGGTGAGTGGATTTTAGTCCTCAAATAAATAAGAAATAATGATTCAACTTTTGAAGTAATTGGTGATAAGATAGAAGTATTTGAGGTATGATATTTTCTCAATTTGAGTTATGTGTAGTTTTTATGTAAGTAAAGTCATTGCATTCTTTAAAATCTATTTTACATAAATCAACATAATAAAAAAAATTAATAATTGGTCAATGATTTAAAATCCATCAATCATGAAATGGTAAGAATATAGGTTCCTATGCATTTGACTAGGTCTGGGCATTGTATATTTTTAGAAGAAAATAATATTTTTATTTTTTTTGTAGAGAGATAAGATCATTCACCTATTATATACTTGATCTGGCGGATGAAAAAATGATAATCCTATCCATTTAAAATCCTTTTGGGTTCAAAAAACGAGCTTTATAATCACCTATAGTCATTATATTATATGAGGTTGAGTATATTATTAGAAAGATAATATAAGTTTTTGTTTTTTTTAAGATCCTTGTGGAAGAAAAACTCTCAGTTTCTTATTAACAGAGCAAACCAAAAATTGACATGGTAAGGTCAAGTCCACCCAAGTATAGACAAAGAAAATAATATGTTATTTATTAGTAGAATGATTTTACTTAGCTTGTTAATCAAGATAAGCCATGTAAAGATCTTATCTGAGTGTTTGTAATGTGATATGCATATATTCTATGAAAATTGGGATCAATATGAAGCTTAAACTATTTAACAAGATTTAGATCAAATGTTAGTTGGACAGTCAAATGGGTATGAGAGGATATCAATGAGAATATATAATGGTATGTGGAAAGAATATAGACTGGGAAGTTTTAAATAAAGAATCATTCAAATTTAAAATTTAGTTGGGATTCAGTAATAAGGAAATGTTTGTTTGAGTATTTTCCTTGAATATCAATGTCTATTTAATAAACTCATATTAAGGAAGATAATAAAGATCTCGTTAGTCTTATCAAAGATCAATATATATTAAGGTGCTCTAGGTATCAAAATAGTAATAGACCTAACAAGGAATTGTAAACCTTTTTGATAAATATGTGAGGGAGACCTGTTCATTTCAAAAATATGAGTTGTTTGATTGCATGTATATTTTTATTGACAAAATATAGGCACGAGTTAGAGAATTGACATTGAAGTATAAGTTTTTAATCCTTTAAAATAAATATGTAGATTTGGTATGGGTAGGCATAAGGAAAAAAAAATCTGCTATAAAAGTGTATTAGATCAGATATAGAGAAAGAAACCATCAAATTGAATGACAAGTTTTGAATTGATTATTGATGATGATGTTCTTGTGAAATGATCTTGAAGAGTGAATGATAACTTATGAATAAAAATTGTAGATGTGCATCAAATTATAATCCATAAAATACTTGAAAGTAATTTTAGGCTAAAATGATAATGAGATTACATCTCATAGTTTTTCATAAATAATCAACTAAGCATATTTAAATCCTTTTATAATATAAGGGCCTCCATTCAAAGTATGCTTATAAGTATTGGGGTACAAAATTAAAAATTCCAATGAAGTTTAATTCAATTATATAACTTCCACATGATGTTTATAATGTTTTTTTAATGAGAATAAATATAGACAAGAAGAACACGTGGTTGTTACGAAGTGACATTGTCATGCACACTCCCCCTCAAATAAAACTTTGAGAGGCCTAGTATTTCATGAAACTAATAGATCTTGGTAGCATCAGGTGATTTCATGAAGATATCTACCACTTAATCATCCATAGGATATAACTACATATCAATATCACCATTGAGGAATTCTTCTTAAATAAAATGCACATGAACTTCAATGTGTTTATTTCATTGGTGTTGCACTAGATTTTTCACCAAAGTTATCCAACTTTTCTTATCAAATGAAGGATGGCATTATAAAAAACATCTAAATGAATTTATCCCAACAACCTTCATAGCCACATGGTTTATTTGGTAGCTTCCATAGCACTCCTGTACTTTGATTCAATAGAAGAGATAGAGACAATAGGTTGATTTTTAATTCTCGTAGTAATAACACCTACATCAAACTTAAACACATATCCAGAGGTAGATTTGTGATCTATATAGTATCATTAGAATGGTCACCATAACAATAACTATATAATTTAGCATTATCAATATAAGAATAAAATAAACCAAAAATAATAGTTTCTTTCATATTACAAAGTATATTTTTATTTGATTTCCAATAATATAAACATGGATCTTGCATAAATATAAAAGAAACACCAACAACATATGAAATATATAGCCTAGTAATAGTTAGATAAATCAAACTATGAACAAGTTATCTATATAGAGTAAGGTTAACTTTTTCACGTGTAGGTTTTGGATCAAGTTTAAAACCAACTTCAATAAGAGTTGATGTAGATTTAAAATCAAGCATATTAAACTTAAAAAGAAGATAATGTATATACTAAGATTATGATACAACAATAAGTTATCTATCTTGAAAGATAGCCACTCCTAAAAAATGATGCAAAATCCCTAAATCAGTCATTTCAAACATTTATTTATATATCTATGAATTAAACTAGTTATATCACTAGTAATTAAAAGATCATCAACATATAAAATAATTAAGATAACATGACCATTTCTGAATTTAATAAAAATATCATTATTGAAATAGTAGTTATAAAAACCTAGTTCTTTGAAAAAAGAAGTAATTTTAGAGTACCAAGTTTTACGAGATTTTTTTAAACCATACAAAGAATTATTTAATTTTCACACAAAATGTTCTCTATTAGGATCAATGAAACCTTTAGGCTGAGTCATGTAGATTTATTCTTCTAAATCATTATTTATAAAATCATTCTTAACATTAATTTGGTGTATAACCAAACCATTTTGGGCTGCAATAGCAATAAGTAATATAACATTACTCATTTTATCTTAGGATCAAAGGTTTTAACATAGTCAATTTAGGGTTTCTAAGTAAACCCATGAATGACTAATCTTGATTTAAACTTGTCAGTTTTATCAATTACATTATACTTAATTTTATAAATCCACCTATAACCAATAATATGCCTTTTAGGTGGAGGTGGGACAAGATCTCAAGTCTGATTTGTAATTAAGGCATTAAACTTGATTTGCATTGTAACATTATATTTATCAAATTGAATGACCTCAAAATATTGAGGTTTACATTCATACATTGTCATTAATACATGATAATAATGTTGACTTCTAGTTTATTTATTAATATTATCAACATTAGTATATTGGATTAGGGATTCTACCCATTTAGGTCTTTTAGTTTGAACACAAAATTTAGGTGGTTTCTCATACTCTAATTTATCCAAATATTGATCAACTTCTTACAGGTAATTTTTTTATTCATAAGGAGAAAAGGGAGATCCATGTTTATCAAAATAACATTGAGGAGGTTCCCTAGAGGGCTCATAAAAATATTTTTAGAGAATAAGGACATTCATATTCTAAATGATCTATCTTTTTGATGGATCACATACTCTTAGACCTTTAGTATCATCTCAATGACCTAAAAAAATACAATAATATAAGGTATGATCAAGCTTTTTTCATTTAACCTTAGGAATAAAGATCAAAAAAGGGATACCAAAGATGTAAGATGAACCACACTGGATTTCATTTTATACCACATTTTTAAAAGAGTATAAATATTAAAAGCTTTGGTAGGGACTCTAATAAAAATATCCATAATAATATTGATGGTTTTGGCCCATAATAACTTAGGAACATTTTAAAATACAACATTATTCTAGCCATTTCTATAAGGGTCTGATGTTTCCTTTCAACAATACTATTTTGCTAAGGGGAATAGGGTGTTGTTAGTTCCATTTGTATACCACAACTAATGAAAAAATAATAATACTCTTTACTAATATATTCACCACCATTATTATATCTTCATTATTCAATATAAAAATTAGAAGTATTTTCAAGCCTTAAATTCCTTGAATTTAGACAACACTTCAGATTTGTTCTAATAAAATATGACTAGATCATTTTAGTATAATCATATATAAATGTAAAAACAAACAAAGATCCATTAAGAGATACAAATTCAAGAGGTTTTGATACATCACTATGAATTAATTCTAAAGAATGAGAGGAATTTACATCATGATTCTTGTGGAAGGGACTAGTTTGTTGCTTATCACGTAAGCAGCCTTCATAATTTTTATGATGGGAAGAGATAGAAGATAAAAAACAAAAATATTATTAGAATACATATCATGTAAACTTATAAAAATAACATATCCTAATATTTCATGTCCAAATTTAGATTTATACTTACTATGCAATGAAATTAAACATATATAAGCAGTAAAAATATATGTCATTCTTCTGAACACATTCAACAATCAAAGAACTATATTGATTTATAATGGACTAGATATGTTTAATAAATGTTACAATGAAATTATCATTTTTAAGTTGAGAAAAATATAACAAATTTTTCTTAATATTAGATACATAGAAAACATCATTAATAACAACATTTATAAATAATATCTTTTCTTATTTAGTTGCTTCTAAAAATGATTTATATCATCAATAGATATTTTAAGAGATGTCTCTAGAATCATAAAAAAAAAAATTAGATAAGTAATTCATATGATTCAATGCACCAATATCTAGAATCCATTCATTATCATTTGAAGTAAATAAATAAAGTTACATATAAAATAATAACATTAGAATTTTGATCTTGATTATTATTTTGATTAGGGTTTTGATGATTTTATTTGTTTTATTAAATTTATTCCATTTATTATTTTTATAATAATAATTATTAACTCTATCTTTTTTTATAACAATTTTCCCTTCTATGACCAAATTTATCACATAAATCACAATTCACATTAAACTTAGGTTGATGATTCATATTACTATATATCTTATTCCCATTTTTGCCTTTAATAGAATTAGGGTTAGGTTTGTCGTTTCTATTGTAATTGTAAATAGGTTCTAGAGTGAGAATTTCTTGAGCTGCATTTTATTTATAATCAAAATTAGACATCACTTTCTCTTCTTGAATTAGAAGAGATAACAAAGTAGTGAGGTCTAGGACATCTTGCTTTATTTGGTATTTTGAATTTAGAATTGAGATAAAATTTAAAAAAAAAAAATCATGAATGTTAAGATGCATAATAAAATAAATTAAATGATCTTGAATAAAATTACAATTAAAACAATCTAATTTTATTATTAAAATTCTTAATTTTAATAATAAAATTAACAACCTTTTCATCACCTTTTATAGGTGTAGTTAGCAATTCAGGAATTAATTTAATAGTTTTAGAGAGATGAGTGCCATCATGAATATACTTAAGAACTTTAAAAACATATATAGGAGACTCTTTATTACCAATATGGAGTATTAATTCATCCTTAAAACTCCATAATATAATTGACATGGATTTTTGTGATTTTTATTGAAAAGTATTTGAATGTTCAAGGGTAACATGTCCTAATAGGGCATTTTTAGTCCCAATGATAATATTACATAACTTTCAATCCATAATTTTTTATTTAACATAAATTTTATATATATTATAGTTAGATTAATTAGAATTTAAGAGTTATCTAATACAAAATTATGATAAGCCATTGCTTCCCTTTAAAATTGATACTACAACACTAGATAATGCTAAAATTTGAACCCTTTTTCAATGTGAATTTATACTCTATTTGAAATAAAATTAAAATGAAAGTGTAAATAAATAATAACTATCAAAATTAATTTTAGTCAAAGTAATTTTTTTTGAATGTTTACAACAAAATGAGGTGTCGTGTCACAATAATACATTAATGAAAACATAATTATTAAGAATCTTATTTAATGTGATTTTTAATTTATTTGATATTAAATCAAATTATAAGGATAAATAATAAATAGTTATTCAAATATATGCTAAACAATGCAAAAAAATTGAAGAAAAAAAGCACTAATTTATGTATCACAAGTGTCACACACAAAATAACTATATAATCATTGTCATTAAAAAAGATGTAAAAAATATAACATGAGGCTTAAAAATAAAACATTTACCACACAAATGTGTCTAAAACATGCAAAAATATAGGAAATGATGGGTCACATGATTATGCTTCATAAAAGATTGTCAAGGTGAAATGTCACAAAAAGTTGACTACAACTAGGGTTTTGAATGTGTGATACTTAGCACATAAACCAAAAATATTTTTTAATTACTATTTTTTTTAAATAAAACTATAATAAATTAATTTGAAAAAAAACAAGCTTGGTGGTAGTATTTTTTGAACACTAAACCTCCATTTTTTAAAATCCTAACAAAATAACACCCACCAATTCCTCTCACACACACACACACACACACACACACACACACACACACACACACACACACACACACACACACACACACACACACACACACAGAGAGAGACACACACGCACACACACACACATGCACACACACACACACACACACACACACACACACACACACACACACACACACACACACACGCACACACACACACGCGCACACACACACGCGCGCACGCACACACACGCACGCACATGCACACACATGCACATACACATGCACATACACACGCACATGCACATGCACCCGCACGCGTGCACGCATGCCACACACACACACACACACACACACACACACACACACACACACACACACACACACACACACATAGTGTCTAAAAAATATATTAATTTTTTTAAATTTTAGATAAAAATTAATTATAAATTGGTGATACCCCTTTATATTTTCATGGAATTTTAAATTGTAATAAATGAAACATTTAATAAATATAATTTTAAAACTATAGAATTACATTTAAATGGACTTGTGTAGAAGTATGGTGTAGGGAGGAGAGCAAGGGTGATGTTATATATTTGTAGAGGCCACCACAAGCCTTTAAATTTTACAAACACTCCTCCACATGTATAGAGAAGAGAATCAATCTTTAAAAAATAATATTTAATGTCAAAATTTATTTTTTGTGTAATTTTTAGCCCATATAGGCCATATAGGCATGCTTCAAATACATGAGATCTTCCAAAATAGATTATTTAAAGTTTTAATATGATCAAAAAGGATTTTAGTAGGAAAAATGAGTGAATATTAAATTCTTATACACAAATTTTAGGTTGTGTAATAATTAATTTGAATTTTATTATGATTTTACACCATAGAGGTTGTACATGGGTGGTACAATCACATCCAGGAGGAGTTTTTTATGTTAGTTGAGGTATTGATGCTTGATATTTCTCAAATATATATTTACCATGTTCCATAACACCAAAACTCAACCAATAAAGACCATTCATGGGGCCTTGACATGTTCATGGAGCTATAAAGAGGAATTGGGATTCTAAAGCCTTGTGGAGTTGAATAGACCCATGGTCTAAATGAATGCAATAATTAATATGCTAAGTGAAGATGTTAAGGTAATCAATGATATCATAGAGTGATAGTGAGACAAGGAGATAATGATTCCAAGTGGTAGTCATTGTTAGAGTCCAAATCCTTATGAAATAGTAATAATATCTATCCATGTAAGCTTTAAAGGAAACTAGTTGTGATAAAAGATTTAATATCAAGTATATGGATGTAAGTGTGAAGTTGTAAATAATGTTAGGAGTTATAAAAAGGCATTTAACAAATAAGTTACAAGGATATATAAATTGAGATCAAAATTTTTCTAAAAATAGGATTCAAGATAATTTTACATGAGGTATCTACAAGAGGTATTCGAAGTTGGGTTGATATTCTAATCAAGAAGGACTTAAAGAAGGTAGAGGTTATTTTAACTCTACATATTGGGATTTCAAATCCTTTTGGAGTTAAATATACCCATGGTCTAAAATAATGAAATAATGAATATTTAAAGTTAAGATGTTAGAGTAATTAGTAATATGGTAGAGTCATACTGAGACAAGGAGAGAATAATTCTAAGTGGTAGTTATAGTTAGAGTGAAAATACTTATGAGATAATACCAAGATCTAGCCATGTAAGCTTGAAAGTAAACTAGTCGTGATACAATATTTAATAGTAGGTATGTGGATGTAAGTATCAATTTGTATAAAATATTGGGACTCAAAAAAATACCTTTAAAAAATACATTACATCGATATACAAATTGAGAGCAAAATTTGTCTACAAATAGGCTTTAAGACAAGTTTAGATGAGGTATGTACAAAGGTATTCAGAGTTTCATTGAGATTATAATCAAGAAGGACCTAAATAACGTATAGTTTTTTTTTTAATCTTGGCATCATATTTTTATTCCCTATACTACCAATTATATCCAACATAAGTCCATCCTATACATTTCCCTAAGATTTGACACCTACCTCACATGCTCCTACAAGCAATTCACCACCTCATATATCCCATAACTTATCCATAACCTATTTTTACCATCCCTTGAACACATTTTAATGGTTTTACCCTATTATAGTAATATTTTATATTACAAGACTAAGTTGGCCCAGCCCACTTAGTCTAGGACCTAATTATTCTATCTCCTAAAAAACTAGGTTAGTTAGGCTGACTATATCAGCTAAAATTATGAAAGGGTTTAGGATTAGATATGGATATATAAAAACATCCTTTACCTCATTTATAATAAATATAATAATTTATTTATGCTTCTTTATCTACTATTTTCCATTCTACTTGAGGAGTCATTACTTAAGGTTTCATACTTCCTTTGGAGAAGAATATTGTCTTATGGGAAAAGTGTTTGGATGCATAGGATAAGTCTTGTAGCCTAGATATGACCTATATTTATTATCCCTAGGAACCAAAAAAACCTATTACAAATAACCATTAGACAAGGGAGATATTTAGACTCGATGGATTTGTCTTCAAGGTAAGTATTCCTAACTCTTACTCCTCAGGTACTATTTCAGATAATTTGGACTTATATATAGTCCAACTAAAAAACAAATATTAATAATAATATTACAATATTAAATTTTTTATAATTTTAAATTATCTCCAATATAATAAATTGGGAATAGATCCAAATTATTACCATACTCTCCATGTGAAACTTTCACAAACCCAAAAACTATTCATTTTTAAAGATTATCTCCTGTCTAATTTAGGGGCATAAGTTCATATTATCTGAAATAGTCCTTCCTCTTTTGTTAGTAGATATATTTTTATGTGTAATATTTTATTAATGTATTTATCTCTCCATAATTATTATTAACTCTAAATTTACTTGATTAGAGTTATTCTTTACATGTTTATGTTTATTATCTCCCATTTGTATCACAAGTTTTGGTGAGCACTAGATTAGATTTACTTTGTTACAAACTATAGGACCTAGCTAGGGTTATTATGTGGTATTACTCCAATAGATTCTTTAGAACAGTCTCTATTGATATTGTATAGTGATATACACCTTAGTTAGGTCTAGTGAATCCATATTGGTCATGACCCTAATTATCTAAATATACCAACAATTATAATGGCTAGTTTGATTTATCTTTTCTAATCGAGGATTGATTTATAGATCAGCTTCACTTTCCCCTTTATACACCTTCCATAACCTTTATAGGTCCACCACATAATATCTCTAGTTCATAGATTATATAATATCTTATGACACTCCATCATCCTACCCCTCACCATGTAGATAGTACTCACCCATCTCTCAACATATATTTATGGATGAGCCCATCCACTATAAGGTTCCCCAAAAGGTTGATTCATTATAATATATTCATAGGCTCAATAATGTAAAAGCATAGTTGAGCCTAATCCTCCTCCAAATACATATCAAGTAAACATGTGTAAGTCCATGTATAAATGGGCCAATATGGTGTGGCCCCAATAACACACCATGCCATGATCCTAAATATCATGAAAAAATTAGTGAATTTAATATAAAATAAATACACCACTATTGTCAAATATAAAAAATGATTCCATTAACACATAAATGAATTACACAAATGTCAAATATTTTCTAACATAATCTTTAATAATAATATGGTGTTATCATTAAAGCCATAATGAATACCCTAAGTGTGTAGTCATGTATTAATGAGATTTATCTATATGTCCTAGCCCATAACCAACTTATAAGGTCATATATATCCAAACAATAGGCAACCACATAATATTTCATACATCCTCTAGTGTCACTATCATTTCACCTATCAAGGGTAAGAATGTATAACTATATAAGTGCCAGTGATCAGCATAAGTAGTCATCATATACATGTCATAATGCATCAATTTTATCCACCCAACATGCCCAATACTAATTACATCTAGTGTATCCCTCTCAGGATCTATCAATGATAGCGTACATATAATCTCCATCATATGAACATGTAGGAACTCCATGGCTCACATATCACCTTGTAATCACATGTTTAAAAAATCAAAATTATCAATCTCATACAAAAATATGATTAAACAAACATAAAATATAAAAGTTATTAAAATATTAATTTTCCTCAGATAATACCATAGACAACTCTATAGACAATTCCATGAACAAGTCTATGTCTAAGTAGATAGGTATGCAAATAAGTTTAAACTTGATTATGAAAACTTCAAAAAAAAAAAATAGGATCAATTTTGAGTGTTCATGTTATATTAAAAATTTAATTTCATGAAAAATAAATAAAAATGAACAAAATTACAAAATTTACATATGTCAAAATTTGAGTTTTTTGGCTTACTAGGGGAAGCTCATCCTTAAACTAAAAGCTGGCCCTGACCTACTCTAATTGTGTCAACCCAAGAACTCTTCTAAATATATAAAATCACAAAATTTCAATATGAAATTTAATTATAGTTTCTTTTTTAACCAACTTATCTATATTGGTTAACTTTTTCTCTTTAAAAAATTCAAAACCTTTATAACTAATTCCTCTAAAACTTATGTTCATAGTTATATATCAAGTGATAGATATCAAAATAAATCACATAAGTTACATTATAACACACACATTTTATTCTTCCACACAATAAAATTTCCATCAAATCAATCAACCCTTTCAAAAATGATGAATTTAATTCTTGCTTATCTATGCATAAAGTTCCCTACCTATTGTTTTCTATCTCAAAATGCATACACTCTAACTATTGCTTTTTAAAATATTCATTACACAAGGTTCATCACCATAAAATAATTATATTATAAATATTCATGGTAATATGTCAAAATAATAAAAAATAAACCAATATTTAATTAGACAAATTATCAATTGCTCAACTATAGTCCAAAAATACATCTTATTCTTATGTTATGATGCACTCAATATTATAATACCTCACATAAAATTGGGTTCATACATTGAGCTTACTATATAATACATTTCAACACATCACGTAAAATTAAAAATGAATCAAAATAAGCACATACTATATAATACACATTAAGATGAATAACATGGGCACATGATATACAAATGCACTCAAATAAAATTAAATGTAGAATACAAATATTCAAAATAATTCAAAATTAGATTCTACAATAAATTACATGTTTTCAAATATTCAAAATAATTTAGAATTCAAACACATGAGAGATATTGGTACATTGATATAGATTCTAGAGGTATATGGAGTACATATGCTCTTACTTTTCAAAAATAAAAGTACCAATTTATACACAATTGAATTAATATGCATGGGAATATCTAAAACATGTCATATATCAAAGTTATAGGTTCCAAATATAGTTACAATTGATCATATAGATGCATAACATTCTATAACATTTTTTCAAATTTTAAAATTTCAAAGGTATGATGTTTGATCATGCATAGATTGAAAGGTAAAAACTTAAAAGTTTCAAAGAAAATATTCATTCTAATTCAAATATATGATCAATGTAGTCATGATGGGGACATGAATACTCTTCATTCTCTTTTGATCATGAAAAATAGAATCTAGATCCATCTATAGTGGTGTGATTCAATCTATTATGGGTAATGTATGTTGAGGTTTAGAGGTATTAAATGGATTTGGAATTACTTATAGAGAGCCTTTTTATGTGATTCCATATTTTATTTTGGGTTATGTACATTCAAGTCTAGTGACACTCAATGACCTTTATATCAATTATAGTGAACCTAATCTTGGTTCTATATTTTTTTGGATAAGTATATTGCGTACTACTTCATATTTAGAATATTTATAATAATGAAAAATTCCAACTCATGGGCTTGATCGGTTGAATTCAAACATTGAGACCTGATCACTCTCAAATCCTAAAAAAATTAAAATAAGTAACTACTATCTCCAAATTTATTCAACAAGGTGTGCATTTTCTCCAATATCTTATATTTGAATATGAGATCAGAGTTAGTGTAGTGACTATTCAATATGGCCATTGGTATAGTGACATGCTTAAGGAACTATTCATTTCCCCTGATAGGAAATAAAAAGGACCAAAATCACCCTCTCTCCACTAAGCACAACATTAACATTTCCATAGGTAACATAATACAACATGCATATAGGTGTACTCTTTCTTGGCTCCTTATTGGTTCATATACAAAATATGTATTTTTAAAATTTCACATATGGAAATTAAGGACAACCTGTGTTACTACATGATGCATCTTGCATAATTAAAATTTAAAGTTACAATAAAAAGTGTGTCTACGCACTCAGGTTTTATTCTTTCCTTTACTCTATCAGTTTAATTACTATGATAAATGGAGGGAAAATGTAGACACTAAAATTTGGTACAATCCTATCCTTTATGTTATTTACTAAAACTATACACATGGACTATTTATAGTGATTAAGGTATCTATTGGCGAATTTTACTTTTGTCTTTATTTATTATGGTATGTAACTTTGTCTATTAGTTATTCATCTTGCCATTTTTTCATGGGGATCCCTAATTTTATTACTTTATCCTTTTGGACAACTCTATAATATCTAAATAGGACTAGCTTTTGGCCCTATCTATGAAGCACAAAATTTTCTAGGTATAATTTTTAAAACATCTTTTGAGTATTGTTCCATTTTATTATTATTTTTATTTTTTTGGTATTTTCTTGGGTCAATGTTTGTGCACCAATAGGTTCCAAATCAAAAATCAAAATATATATATATATAAAAAGCTTTTACAAGGCATTATAGATGGTTATCCTCACTCTAAAAATCTATTCAAAGATTGTCATGTCATATCCATATATTTCTAAAGCTATATGTTCAATATTATTCAAATTTTGAATTAAAATATGCATGTTTTTTCTAAGGATAAAATAGGGGAAAGATAATATATACTTGCATTCATAATTTCACACATATACGTAAGTGGGAGAACTACAACTAATTTTGAGACCTCTTTAGACTATTGGCAATGTAGTGCAGTGTTTGGTCATTCAATGAAGATTGGCCAAGGTTATCCCAAATCAATCATTTTTACCTAAATTTAATTTGATTTATGTGAAATAAACTATGGTTTTGTCATTTTAGGGACTTCAAACATAATTACAGATTGAGAAAAGTGTCCAAACCCATGATTTAGACATCCATAGATAGTGTTATCATTATATTTTTTTCAAAATCAAATGGGTAAAATCTGCATTCAATGAATTTGAATGGCCTACACTCATATCCACTTAAATTGGTCACATCTAAGAAAAATATCTACCTTTGCCTCTAATATCTGATAGTTATAATTCCATTTTATTTATATTCTATTGTTAGTGATTAATTACAATAGAGTACAGGGATTTAAATATTCAAAATAATTTAGAATTTAAATATTATACAATAATGTATAGGTTTTCAAAAATTCAAAATAATTTATAATTCAAACACATGATAGATATTGGCACATTGATACAACTTTTGGAGGCATATGACATACATATACACTTAATCTTAAAAGACAATAAAAAAGGTATACACACTTTAATTCATACACATGGGCATATGTAAAATATGTCAAAGATCAAATTTACATGTTAAAAATATAGTTACAATTGAGATTATAGATGCATAACATTCTATTATATTTTTAATGTTCAAAGGCATGATTCTTGTTCATGCAAAAAATTTAAAGATAAAAGTGGAAATTTCAAAATGTCAAATGCATGATTCTTATTCTTGCACATTTTCAAAGGACAAAAGTTTAAAGTTAAAAATCAAATATTTATTTCAAGTCAAATCTATGACCAATGCAATCATGATAGGGGCATGAATACTCTTCATTCTCTTTCGATTATGAAAAATAGAATCTAGATCCAAATGTGCAATGATGTGATTTAATCTATTACAGGTAATGTACATTGAGGCTTCTAGAGGCTTAATGGAATTGACATTGCTTTTAGGAAACCTTTTTATGTTATTCCATATTTGTTGTAACTGGTGTAAATTCAAGTATAGTGACACTTAACACCCTTAGAATCACTTTTAGATAACCTAATCATAGTTCCATCCCTTTTTTTAGATTATTACACTAGTTAAAATTCCTATTCATAAGATTTATAATAATGAAAATTATAAAACCACAAGATTGATCAGTTAAATTCAAAAATTTAGACTTGGTCACTCTCAATTCATAAAAAATTCAACATAAAAAACTACTCTTTCTAAAATGATTTAGCAAGGAGGCACATTTTCTCCAATATCTTATCTTATGATATGAGATCAAAAATAGTTTATTTACTCTAATCAATATGCTCATGGGTATAGTGACACACTCAAAAAGTTATTCATTTCCCTAGATGGAAAATGAAAAAAATGAAAACACCCTCTCTTCACTAAGAACAACATGAGAATTTTCCATAGGAAACTTAATACAACACACATATAGGTATGCTCTTTCATTTCTATTTACCTTTGAAAATAAAAATATAGGCTTTCAAATTTCACATAACGACATTGAATACTACATGTGTTATTGTGGATTCTACTATGATGTATCTTACACCTTTAAAATTCTATGTTACAAGACAAAGTGTTTTACACACTCAAGTTTGGTTATTTCTTTTACTGTAGTAATTACATTACTAGAATAAAGTGGATGAAAATGTAGACACCTACATTTAGTACAATTTCATATTTTATGTAATTTATTATAACTTTATACACAGACTTTTGATATCTACAAATAAGGTATTGATTTATACATTTTAATTGGGTCTTTCTTTATTCTAGTCTATAAGGTTTTCTATTGGTTATTTCTCTTTCTATTTTTTCATTTGGATCCCCAATTTTGTTCCTTTTTCATTTTGGACAAGTCTAATGTATATGTATAGGACCATGTTGTGGCTCTATTATGAAACAAAAACTTTTTTAGGCATAATTTTTAGAAATTATTTTGAGTCATGTTTCATTTAATTCTTATTTTTATTCATTAGGTCATATCCTGGGTTAGTTTAAGCTCATCAATAGGTCCCAAATTAAAAATAAAAACATATAAAAATACAAGCCTTCTCTAAGGCATTATATATGGCTCTCTTTACTCTAAAAAACCATTTAAATATTTTCATGTTTTATCTATATATTTATTAATCTCTATTCAAAATTATCAAAAGTTGGATTCATAGTTGCATGTTTGTGCTAGGGTGAAATAGGATAAATAACATCTACACTTATTTTCAAAAATTTACACATAGACATACATGGGAGAACTATCTTTTAGTTTTATCCCTCTTTAGAGTATTGTAAATTTAGTTCAACACTTGGTCATTCAATGGGGATTGACAAACGTTAGTGCAAATCAATCCATTTCACTATACACCCACCACCATTTGATTCCAATTTGGATTGTATATAGAAAATAGGGTTTTTCCATTGAATATACTTTGTTTGATATTATAGATCAATAAAAACATCAAAATAACTAATTTATATAGGTGTGTATGGTATCATGATCATATTTTGTCACAGTAAACGAAGACAATTATGTAGCTAATAAACTCGAATGCCTTACATTGTCTTCCACCTATAGTGGCCATGTCTAGGAATACTCTTTGATTCTTCCTATAATTTGTCATAATTAGGATTATGCTTTCTCTATATTTTTATATCAATAATTAATTACAATATATTACATGTTTTCAAAGTCTCAAAATAATTTATAATTAAAAGACTCTACAATAGAGTATAGGTTTTCAAAGATTCAAAATAATTCAGAGGTTAAACACATGAAAAATATTGGAACATTGATACATATTTTATGGGAATATGACATACATATGTTCTTACATTTAAAATATAAAATCATGTATTTATATAAACTTTAATGAATATGCATGGGCATATTCATTAAAAATATCATAGATCAAAGTTATAGGTTTCAAATACAGTTACAATTGAGCATATATATATATATATATATATATATATATATATATATATTTATATATATATATATATATATATATATATATATATATATATATATATATATATATATATATAATTTTAAAAAAATTTGAAAAATTTAAACATTTCAAAGGCATGATGCTTGTTCATGAATTTTTTTCAAAGATCAAAGTTGAAATTTAAATTTTTTAAATGCATGATTCTTGTTCATGCAAAATTTTGAAGATTAAAATAAAATATTCATTTCAAATTCAAATCTACGAGTAATGTAGTGATGATGTGGGTATGAATACTCTTCATTTTCTTTTGATCATGAAAAATATAATATAGATTTGTCTATATCAATTTTATTCAATTTATTGTGAGTAATGTATATTGAAGTTCAAATATGCTCAATGGACTTGACATTGCATCTAGTGAACCCTTTAATGTGTTTCCATATTTTATTGTGGGTGATGTACATTCAAGTCTAGTGACACTCAATGTCATTAGTATCACTTTCAGTGAACATAATCATGTTTCCATCCTTTTTTTTTGGCTTAGTATATTGTGTAATACTTCCTATTAATAAGAAATGGAAATTTTCAACTCATGGGTTTGAGTAGTTAAATTCAAAAATTGAGACTTTATCACTCTCAATTCATCAACAATTCAAAATAAGCAAATACTTTACAACATGCTCAGAAAGGGGGAACATTTTATATAATATATTATCTTGGGATATGGGATCAAATATACCTTTTATACTCGAGTCAACATGGTCATAAGTATAGTGACATTCTCAAGGAACATTTCATTTCTCTCACTAGGAAATGAATAGGATCAAAAGCATCCACTATCCACTTGGCACATCATGAGCATTTCACATAAGAAACATAATACAACACACATATAGTTGTATTAATTACTCTCTCTTTACTTAAAAAAAAAAACTTAGGCTTTCATATTTCATATATGGACATTGATTACTACATGTGTTATTATATATTCTTCCATGACATATCTTACATAATTAAAATTAAGTCACAAGATAAAGTGTGTCTACACACGCAGGTTTTATTCTTTACTTCACTCTATCAATTTATTTACTATAAAGGATAATATAGTAACCAAATTTGGCACAAACCCATCATTTATTTCACTTATTACAACTTTTTACATATACATTATTCACAGTGAATAAGGTATCTATTACCATATTTTACTTGGGTCTTTCTTTATTCTAGCCTACAAGTTTTCTATTGGTTATGCATCTTTCCATTTTTTTATGGAGAAACCAAATTTTGGTCCTTTATCCTTTATACAATTTCATGGCATCTGGATATGACCAACCTATGTCCATGCATGTAAAGCATAGACTTATCAAGGTGTAGTTTTCAGAGCTAATTTCAAGCCACGTTTAATTTAATTCTTATTTTTTTCCCATTGGATCTTCTCTTGGGTCAGATTTACAACATCAATATAACCCAAATTAAAAATAAAAAACTATATAAATACAAGGTTCCTCTAAGGAATTATATATTATTCTCCTCACTCTCAAAAATCTATTAGAATATTTTCTTGTCCTATCTATATATTTCAGAATCTATTTTCAAGATTCTTAAAGGCTAAATTCACATTTGCATGCCTATGCCAAGGGTAAAATAGGAGAAAGGAAATATATATTTGAAATAAAAATATCCAACATATATTTAAGTAGGAGAACTACATTTTATCTTGATCCCTTTTTAGAGTATAGGTAATGTAGTAAAATGCTTGGTAATTCAACGAGGATTGACCAAGGTCAATCCAACTCAATCCATTTTATGCAACACCCCCTATTTGATTACAATTTGGTTTATATGTATGAATATATGTTTTTTAATTTTAGGTGATTTACATGATAAAGCATCAAAATCCCTAATTTAGATAAGAACAGGTAGTGTTGTGATTAGATTTATTTCACTATCAACTAAGACAAGTCTACAATCAATGGACTCAAATGGCCTACACACTAACATCCACTTAAAATGGTTGAATCCAATAATAATAAATGATTTTCCATATGATATATAAAATTAAAAATTATTCTTTATCTATATTTTTTAGTCTTTAATTACAACAGATTATAGGTTTTAAAATATTTAAAATATTTTATAATTCAAACACCTGATAGATATTGGCACATCAAAACATATTTTAGGTGCATATAACATACATATGAATTTAATTTTCAAATAAAAAAGCCAAAATTTATATATATATTAATTCATACACATGTTCATGTGTATAGGTAGAATATCAAAGTTACACTTTGAAAAAATAATTACAATTGAGCATATTTATGCATAACATTTTATTACATTTTTCCAAATTAAAAAATTTCAAAGGTATAATGTTTTCTCATGAACATTTTTAAAAGATAAAAGTGAAAATTTTAAATTTTAAAAAGAATTATGTTTGTTCATGCATAGTTTCGAAGGTTAAAATATTAAATCTCAAAATCAAATATTCAATTCAATTCAAATCTATGAGAAATTGTGGTCATGATGGAGGCCTGAAAACTCTTTATTCTCTTTCAATCATGAAAAATAGAATCTAGATCCATTTAAAATAGTGTGATTAATCTATTGTGGGTAAATTTAGTTGACATTTATATAAGCTCAAATAATTTGGCATTAATTTTAGATAACCTTTTTATGTGGTCATATCTTCTATTGTGTATGATGTACGTTCAAATCTAGTGACACTGAATAGCCTTAGTATCACTTCTTAGAAACCCAATCATGGTTATATCATTTAATTATTTATTAAATTGGGTACTAATTCCTATTAATAATATTTTTAATAATTTAAATTTAAAACTCATGGGTTTCATTGGTTAAATTTAAAAATTAACACTTGATCACTTTTAATTCATCAAAAATTCAAAATAAGAAACTACTCCCTCCAAAGTGCTTCAACAAAGCAGTGAGTTTTCTCCAATATCTTATATTGGGATACAAGATAAAAGCTATATTATCTAATACATTAAATATGGGCATGGGTACATTGACACATTCAAGTAACTATTCATTTCCCTAGCCATGAAATGATTAGGATTGAAAGCATTCTCTCACCACTGGGTAGAGCATGAGAATTTTAAATAGGTGACATACTAAAAAACCATACTGGTGAAATATTTATTCTCTTTAATTTTTCAAATAAAAAATAAAATATTTCATATTTTACATATGGAAATAGACTACTACATGTGTTATTGTGGGTTTCTTTCATGAACTATCTTGCACAATTAAAATTCTAAGTCAAAAAATAGAGTGTGCCTACACACTTAGGTTTTATTATTTCCTTTAATATATCAATTTCACTATAAAATAAGTGATGGGGGGATGTATCAACCATAATTTCATATAAACCTATCATTTTATTTATTTATTATAACTTTGTACACTTTTATCACAATTTGGTACACATATGTTGTATCTATTAGTGCATTTTACTTAGGTCTTTCTTTATTCTAGTATATATATTTGTCTATTATTTATTCATTTTTCTATTTTGTCATTGGTATCCCCAATTTTGTTATTTTATTATTTTGGACAAGTCTATGGTATTTGGACATGACCATGTGGTCATGTCTATAAAAGTTAAACTTATCCAGGTGTAATTTTTAGAACTTCTTTCTAGTCAAGTTTCATTTGATTTTTTTTTCCATGGGGTCTTATCTTGGGTCAAATTTTATACACAAATAAGTACCAAATTACAAATAAAAACATATATAAATATAAATATTATCTAATTAATTACATATTATTCTCCTCACTCTCAAAATCTATTTAAATATTTTCATGTCCTATTTATAAATCTCTAAAGATATATTCAATATTTGTAAGATTTAAATTCACATTTACTTTCTTATGCCAATGTAAAATATTATAAAGATATTATATAATTTCATTAAAAATTTCATACATACATTTAAGTGAGAGAAATAAATTTTAGTTTGATCACTCTTTGAAGTATTGACAATGCAATGCAATGCTTGGTAATTCACTGAGGATTGGCCAAGGTTGGTCTAGCTTAATCCATTTCACCTAACACCCACCCTCATTTGGTTCAAATTTGGTTTGTGTGTAGGAAAATAAGGTTTTTTTAATTTCATATAGTTCACATGATAATAAATATAGGTAAAATAATCAAAATCCCTAATTTAGATGGTGCAAGAAGTGCAATGATTAATTTTTTGTCAAAGTCAACTAGGACAAGTTCATAGTCAATAGAATCAGACACCTTGCACTACTATAATGGTCACATATATGAATATGCTTTGATCCTACCTATTATATTTTAAATTTATAATTTATATTTCACTACCTTCTACTATTAGTCATTAATTAAAATAGAGTACAAGTTTTTAAAGATTTAAAATAATTCAGAAGTCAAAGATTCTACAATAGGGTATAGGTTTTTAAAGATTCAAAATTAAAAAACATAAAAATAATTGGAACATTGATATACATTATGGGGGAATATTATATACATATTAAATTACTTTCAAATATAAAATCATATATTTATACACACTTGAATGCATATACATTGGCATATGTAAAATAGGTTAAAGATCAAAGTTACAGGTTAAAAATAAAGTTAAAATTGAGAAATTGGATGCATAAAATTATATAATTTTTTTTTAAAATTTTAAAATTTCAAAGGCATTATGTTTTACCATGGATAGTTTCAAATTTAAAAAATTGGAAGTTCAAAATTCTATGAGAAATGTAGTCATGATGAAGGCATGAATACTCTTCATTCTCTTTCAATCATAAAAAATAAAATCTATATCCATCTATAGTGGTGTGATTTAATATTTTATGGTAATGTAAATTGAGGTTAAAAGACACTCAATGGGATTTTCATTATTTGTATCAAATCTTTTTATGTGGTTTCATCTTCTATTATGAGTGATGCACGTTCAAGTCTAGTGATACTCAATGACATTGGCATCAATTCTAGAAAACCCAATCAGAGTTCCATTTTGTTTGGATTAGTAAATTGGGTAATAATTCATATTCATAATATTTTTAATAATTTAAATTTAAAACTCATGGGTTAGATCTATCAAATTCAAAATTTGAGACTTGATCGCTCTAAATTTTTTAAAATTTCAACATAAGTAATAACTCTCTCCAAATTACCTCACCAAGGTGTATGTTTTATAAATATCTTATCGATGGATATGATATCAAATCTATATTACCTAATATTTTCAATATGTTCATGGTTATATTGATATTCTTGATGAATTGTTCATCTCCCTAGCTAGGAAATGAACATGAATAAAATCATCCTCTCTCTACTAGACACAACAGCAGGATTTTCCACATGTGGCATAATAGAACATCCATATAGGTGTACTATTTCATTTATATTTAAAATTTCAGAAAAAAAATATAGGATTTCATATTTAATATATGGATATTAACTACTACATGTGTTATTACAAATTTTTCAATGATGTGTCTTGCATAATTAAAATTTTGAATCACAAGATAAAGTGTGTCTACACATTTAAGTTTTATTATTTCATTTAATCCAAAAAAAATTAATTACTAGAATATATGGGGTGAAAATGTAGAAACCCAAATTTGGTACAAGCCCATATTTTATGTAATTTATTACAAATTTGTATACAGACTATTGACAATAATTAAGGTATCTATTGGTACATTTTACTTAGGTCTTTATTTATTTTAGTCCATAAGTTCTTATATTGGTTATTCATATTTAAATTTTAACCCATTATCCTATGTAAAATTCCATGGTATCTAGATAGGACCAACCTATGGCCCTATTTATGAAGTGCAGTTTTTTTTAAGCATAATTTTTGAAATTTATTTTGAGTTACATTTTATTTAATTATTAATTTTTGCCTATTGGGTCTTATTTTGGATCAGATTTTTCATGAAAATACGTCCCAAATTCAAAATCAAAACATCTATAAATACAAGGCTTATCTAACGCATTACAGATGATTATCTTCAATATTAAAATCTCTTCAAAGATTTTCATGTCTTTTCTATAGATTTTGGAAGCTATATTTAACAATTTCAAAGACTAAATTCACATTTGATTAATTTTCCAAGGGTAAAATAGGATAAATATCATATATAATTATATTCAAAATTTCAAAAATACATGGGAGAATTACATTTGAGTTTGATCCCTCTTAGAGGTATTTGTAATGTAGTTCAATGTTTGGTCATTCAACAAAGATTGGCCAAGGTCAGTCCATTTTGATCCATTTCACCAAACACCCCTCCCCCACTCCCACTTGATTCAAAATTGGTTTTTATGTAATAAATAAGGTTATTCTAATTTTAGGTACTTTGTGTGATATTATAGATCAAGAAGAGTGTCAAAATCCCTAATTAAGATAGGTGTAGGTAGTGTTGTGATCAAGTTTTTATCACAATCAACTAAGATAAGTTCATATTCAAAGGACTTAAACAACCTACATTGCCTTCAATTTATGGAAGTCACATCTAAATATACTCTCTTCTTCTACCTATAATATTTCATAGTCATAATTTATATTTCTTTTTATTCTATTGTGAGTCAATGGTTAATGGAATCAAATGACCTGCACTAGCATCCACTTATAGTAGACCTATCTAGAAGTAGTTTATAATGTTTTTATAATTTTTAAAATGAACAATCACCTCTATTATTAATTTATATTATTATAAAATCATAATAGTAAACAAAAATCTATGTTCAAGCTAAGTATATCTCTTCTTAGTTTTTTCCAAAAATAGAATTTCCCATATTTAACAAATTGTAAAAACCATAATTGTTGATTATTGTTCATCTTTAGCATTATGATATTATATATATTTACACCTACATAATCATTAAAAAAAAATATTATATATATTAAAAATAGGTAAAAAACACACATAATAGATATAAAATAATTGAAACTATTCACTAATTTATATTTCATAAATAATGACAAAAAGTATAAAATTTTAAATTTAAAAGGGATAATAAATATTTCAATTAATTATTTAGGATTGAAAAGATAAGGACTATGTAATAAAACAATTATTATTACCTTCCCCTCACAAATGATTCCATAGGATCTTTACATGTTTAAAATATGCTTCATTGGGTTCTTAGGTCTCAACCAAAGGATAAAAACTATTTATGTACTACAAAAAAAGTTAAAATCCTTTTTTGAATAACACGATCAAGGTTTATTTACAATTAATTTTCACATTATATAGGTATACAACTTTTTGGAGGCTAGACATACAATATAAATCTATTTTTATCGATGCATAATATTAAATCCTATGCAAGAATACTTATTTTAGGTCTATTTTATTTGAAACCCTGACTATTATTGATAAAAAAAACATGGTACCTTAAAAAAAAATTATCACTTTAGGTTATACACCCAACCACTCCTTGTTGGCTAAGATTTCCTACATTCTCATACTTTTAAGAGGGATTAAACAACACACAATTATCCCACTTAAGTGTGTGTGTCTGTGTGTGTGTGTGTGGAAAATCATGAATAATCTATAATGTATTTGCCTTTAGTATTTGAGATTTGGCACCATGAAAATGTAACCTATTTGTATTTGCATTTATCTCTATGAATTACTTTAGGTCTACTCATTGAGGATTTGAGATATGTATATTAATTTTGAATAATGTTCTAAGAGAGTGAGAGATTGATCCAATTCTTTTTAGGTGATACTAATATGAATAATAACCTTTGGGGTGATTTGTATATACATGTGACTCTTCATTAATTTCTCACTACAATTAACCTATTAAACATGTCTAGGTTGACTTAATAGATATTTATGGATTTTAAAAGTAGAGGGAGATATCTATGATTGTTGGTATTATCCATATTTATTGGTAGTTTCCTTGGAGCGTAAATAAGTATTTGAGGTATGGAGAATGTATGTATAGTTTGACCCTAAATAAATATTTATGGCAGATAAAATTGGTTAAAAAAATAAATAAATATACTAATATGTGAAAAGTATTCTCAAAATTCAAATATATGTCTATTATCCAAATATGTCAAATTATATCAAATTACTTTTTCTAAAGTACCAAATACCAAATTTAAGTGTCTACATGTTTCAATACTCTTTTTCTAGGTATTTCTTAAATTATTGAAATATCATTATCTATATTCTTGTGTGATCAATGATTATCCTATGGGTGGTAGTCATGACTCTTCTTCTACTTCAAATACTCTCATATTTGATATGAGTAATCAAAAAAGACCTTTTAATAAACCTCTTCACAATATAATTGTATTGATGCCTAATATTTTTACCATGATGCATTCAATATTTAAATTACAATAATAAGTAAAATCTCTATCTCTAAATTATATGTCACTTTAATCTAAAAGTTGATAATGACATATACTTGACCATGAGCCTCATGATTCATATTTTACTACTATTTATATGATTTTAAATACCATCCATGTGTCAATCCAAAAAAATCCTAAGCCTTTGGATAATCATCAAGTGACATATACAAGAAGTAATGTACCTTACCTTAGTGGATAAAGTCAATTAAAGAATATTAAATAAAATCAAAGTGAAAATTGAATAAGTTGCTTGATAATAATATTTTTTTATCTTTCATAAAGAATTATGATTGGGTTTATGTGCCATGAACTTTTTAATCAAAATTAATTTTTAAATATCAAAGAATAATTTTTCATATGATGTAGGAGAAACCAGGTACATAAACATATTTAATGATTTTGAGAGATATAGTAGACAAAATAAACCTATCAAGGGGTGGGGGCACATATGCAGAGTATGGATAAACATGCACATGAGACCAAGGATGTTAGTGCACAATAATGGAAGAAGGAATAATGTATAAAGGGAACAAAGGATTAGGCATGCATGGGTGGTCAAAATTACTAAATAATAAAATTGTTTGACCTAAAACTCCATGTCATCTCAGACTACCAAATTTTGAATTCAACCTATGGGTAGAAAATCAATAAATTTGTAGTGATCATTAGCTGAAAACTTTGGAAGATAATTAAAATTATAAATTTAACCACCAACTACTTTTGATAACATAGTTTGAGATAAGGATAAAGAGGATATTTTTGACCCTTGAAAAATGGGTTATAAATAGAAATCTAGAACAAAAAATAAAGAGGGAGAATACATCACAAAGACTATGTTGAAATCTATAAGATAGTACAAAATAAATACAAGGTTGAAAAAACATATTTGAGTGGAGTATAAAAGTTAGAGTGGTTTTAAATTTACTAATGAAACACCATTTTAAGATAGATAAGGTCGTGATCTAGCTCTTATTACATTTATTTTAATTTTCAAATAATAAAAGCCTTTGAGTGATTTTATAAAGAGATAAGAGTAGGACGACATGGGTTGACATCTCTCCATTGATACCTTGACCCTTGGTGACTACATCAACTTGTATTAGAGTAAGTTTTTTAACCCTATTGAGTGTGGAATGGAGTGCCTATGTAGGATTTTTAGTAGAGCACTTACAACAATAATGTGTAAATCCAAAAGTGAATATGTTACCAAGAAGAGCCACTAATAGAGGAGTTGTAGCTGTAATAATAATAAGACACCTAGAAGAAGTATTGAATAATTTTTGGGTCATATGAACACACTTGGATGTTTTCAAGTAGGACCAAAAGTGAGGATTAATTTCAAGGAATTATGAGAGTGATGATTAAGTAGAGAGAACTTGTGTTAGATAAGCTCAAGTTACTATGTGAGAGGTTTGTTAAACTACAAAAGAACAACATGAAATTCATGAATAGAGAATATTTATATCCATATCATGCATTAGAAATGTCACAAAGATAGACTTTCCATGTTACTCAAGAAGTCTAAACTTGATAGAACTAGTTGATTAGATCAATGACATGGAGGATTATTTTGAGTATGAAGAATTCATCAACCCTAAGTGCATCAAGATGTCTCAAAAAAAATTTAAATGACACACGTAATTATGGTGGAAGGAGTTCCAAAATGAGTAGTTATAGAGAGGCAAAAATAAGATAAATATTTAGGACTAGATGGTCACTAATTTTAAGGGGGAATTACTCCTAAGATATCAGTAGATGGAGTTAATTAAGAAAATTTAAAGCTTGAGAAAAAGGAGATGTTGGTGAAGGAGTACACTAGGGATTTATACTAGATTACCATTTAATTTTGTCATCATGAGGTAGATAAGGAGTGATTTTTGCATTACCTTAGTAGGTTACATGTTAGTATCTAAGAGGAATTAAGTAAGTTATGGATCTAGACTACTTAATATGCCAACAAATTAGCACCTGAGGGGAAGGATAATTTTTCATGCATGAAACATAACAACATTCAGGTTATATAATGATCAGTGGATGGAGGAAGAAAAGGCATAGTAGGAAATGCATCAAAATAAATCATATAGGTTATTTTTACAAGTGACACACCTAGTTAATATAAGAGTAAGGCATGAGATTCCAAGTGAATAAAATCCCATGGGAAAGGAATAATATTTGATGTAACATTCTTAAAGTGTAGAAAAAAAGACAATGGGCCTTTAAATACCCACAAGCACAAAGTGAAGGAAGATAGAGAATAAAAGTGTAAAAGTCACAGAAGGAGATGCAGAATATATAAGCTTAATTGAGCAACTTGAATGACCTAAGCATGGGGACTCATTGATATTAAATAGAGTCTTGGTGAAGCATCCAAGGGAGAATAAGTATATGGTGCATAGGATGATTATATTCAAAACCATATTCAAATTGGAAATTAAGTGTTGCAATATGATAGTAGAAAACTACATCATGGACAACTTAGTCTCCACTGAGATGGTAGATAAGTAGGGTTTAAAGAGAGTAACACACTCAAACCCTTATATAATTTCATGTATATATAATATTTAGCATGTGTTCATCTAATAATGATGCCTGTAAGATTCAAGGTAGGTTTTTATCAAGATAAAGTGTGGTGTGATGTGATACCCATGTATGTATGTCATGTACTTGTAACGAATCCTTGACATTATGATTTCAAGGTAGTACATGATGTATGTTGTAACACATATCACCTAGATAATGGTGAATGGAAGTTAAATTTGATTACTTTTAAGGATGAAGAGGAAATAGGGTAAAATAATGTGTGTGCAAGAGTACTAATGGTATCAATAAAATAATTCCTAGAGGAAATATGAGAAGGGGAGTGTTATGTGTTGATACCTAAAATGTCATGATAAGATGGCATGGAGAATGTCAAGGATATGCCACCACATGTATTAAGGTAACTACTAGATGAATTCATTGACATTTTTTCAAGAAACATGTTAGACGATTTTCCACTAGTAAGGAACATCAACCATCACATGGATTTTATTCCAAATAAATTTGCACATAGGATGACACCTATGGAAAATGAGGAAATTAAAATTCAAGTGTTGGAGTTGTATATTAAATGGCTGAATAGGGAAAATTTGAGCCCATGTGAAGTACCTAGAATACTAACACCCAAAAATGATGGGGAATGGTTTATGTGCATGGATTCACATGCCATAAAAAATGATCAAGTATAGATTTTTATTACCAAGAATATATGATCTAATGAAATATGTAAGTGGTGTAAGGTATTTTATTAATATTGAATTAAAGAATGGTTACTACAAAATTAGCATTTGTGAAGGATAAAAGTGTAAATTGACATTTAACACAAAATAAGGAATGTAAAAATGGTTGATCATGACATTTGGGTTGAATAATGCACCAAACACTTTTATGATATTGATGAATGAAGTAGGAAATACATTCCCAAAGAATTTTGTCATCATTTATCTAGATGATATTTTAGTAATGAGTAATATAAATTAAGATCACCTATCAAATTTGAGAAGTGTATCGGGAAGGTTGTGTGAATAAAAGCTATTGATTAATTATAATAATTATAGCTTCATGAAAGAATAACTGGTGTACCTAGATTTTTTCATCTCTAAGTAAGGATTGAAGATGAACCTTAATAAAGAGCATGCGATAGTGGAGTGTAGATTTCAAATATTAAATAATAAGGTGATAGAATAATAATTGTAAATGCTACCATATTTTAATAAAAAATTCAAGTGGATTGGATGCAAGTGACACTACCATAGGTGAGTTATTGAGTGAATAGGGAAGGCATGTATCCTACTTTAGTGAGAATCTAAATGATTCCAAGTGAAAGTATTTATTTTGTGACATATAATTCTATACCATAGGGTAAGCACTGAATAAATGAAGGACCTACCTATTTCTAAATGATTTTTTGTTGTACACAAACCATCAAGTCCTACAATTCATTATCACCCAAGGTATGTTGAACCAAATATATATGAAATGGGTGAGATACCTATAGAGATGCATAGTCATGCTAGAGCACATAACAGATAAGTCAATTAAAGTAGCTAACATGTTGATCAAGAGATAAATAAAAATATAGGAAATGATTGCTCAAGTACTAGGCTTTTAGGCACTAAAATAATTTTATGCTAATGATGATGATTTTTGGGATGCATGGAAAGCATGGAAAAATCTAGTAATCATGGATCAAATTCCATGGTCAAACTATGTGATCTAAGATGGAATGTTATTCTAGGGTGCATAATTATGTATCCAAAAAATGATCAATGCATAATATCCTGATTAAGGAAAATCATAGTGGAGGATTAGTTGGACACTTTAGAGGTGATAAGACATTAGTGCTATTGGTATAACATTATTATTGGCCTAATATAAGTGTAGATGTGTATGCATATGTATAAAGTGCAGAATTTTATAGTTAGAAAAGGGGAAATTGATTACAATGGTCTGTATCAACCCTATAAAATTATGGATAGACCTTAGGATGAAAAAAGCATGGACTTCATACAAGTATTTCCCAAAACATAGAGGGGAAATGATTCATTTTTTTGTTGTGGTATATAGATTTTCCAAAATGGAACGTTCATTGCATGCAATAAGATTAGTGATGAAACAAACATTTGTATTTTTTTAGAGAGGTAGTAAGCCTGCATGGACTACCATGCAACATAGTGTTTTACAAGGAAATCAAAATTTTAGGACATTTTTAGTGCACATTGTGGAAGGAGATAGGAACTAGGATGAACTATAGTTCAAAATACCATCCACAAACTAATGGGTAGATAAAGTTTGTTGACATAAGTCTCATATATTCATTTATATGTCTAGTAGGTGACAAAATAACATAATGGGATATGGTACTAGCCCAGGTTGAGTTTTCCTACAATATCTTTGTGAACTAGAACACTAGAAAAACAAATTTCTAAGTTATATGTGGATTTATTCCATGAGGATTCACTGAGATAAATAAGATAGATGAAGCACATGGTATGAACATAAAATAATAATATTATGTTAAATACATATGGTACATGTATGAAGCAGTGTAGCAGAGGCTGAATAGATAAACCATAATTACAATGAGCACATAGACAAAAAGTGTAGGAGGAAGTAGTTCAAATTAGGATACAAAGTGATCGTACATTTTCAAAAGGAAAGGTTTCCATGAGGAACCAATAACAAGTTAAAGATGAAGAAGATAGGGTAATGAAAATTACTAGGAAAATTTTTTCCTAATGTATATGAGATCAGACTACCATAAGGAATGAATATATCACTAGTTTTCAATGTATCATATTTATATTATTTTCATATGGTGAAATAATAAAACAAAGGGGTAGAGAAGAGTGCACAAGTCCCTGATTGGTGAGTACAGATACCTAATAAGGAATGGGAATAAGTAGAGGCCATATTGTACTCCAAGGTCATGAATCACTATGTGAAAATGAGTTAAAAAATACTTGATGAAATAGATGAACAAAATAATAGAATATGTTACTTTATTATACCTTTTATAAATAGTTTTATATGGCTATGCCATCACAAATATCAAATATTGAGTTGAAACTCACATTTTATTTACTCAAGAGGTATTATGTAGGAACATCTAGGCATAGAAGCATATTGCATTATTTTGATAGATAGAGTAGACAAAATAGACCTATCAAGGTATATTGGGGCATATGTAGATTATGGAGAAGCATGAACATGAGACAAAGGGTGCTAACACATAATAATGGTAAAATGAATTACACATTGATGGAACCAAGGCATAGGCATGAAAGAGTGGTCAAACTCACTAAACAAAATGTTTGACCTAATATGCCACATCATCTTGAACTACCAAATTTTAAATTCAACCCATGCATGAAAAAATCATTATATTCATAAATACCATTAATTGAAGACTTCAATGGATATTCAAATTCAAAATTCAAACACAAACCACACTTAATAAGGTATCTATAGAAAAGGCAAGATAGGATCTTCAACACCCTTCAAATGAGGGTTATAATTAGAAGGCCAATAGAAAAGAGAGAGGGAGGATAATAGAGCACATATAATCTAGTAAAATCTAAAATACAATATAGAGGAAAAACAAGGTTGGACAAGCATATTTTAGTATATTCTAATAAATAGAGTGGCTATAGATTTTTAGATGCAACATAATTGTAATCCAATTAGGGCTCTGATATAGTTATTAGTAACTACATGTATTTTTTCACTTAATTAATAAAATATTATAGTTTTCCTACAATCCTTTGAGTGATTATATAGAGATAAGATATATAAGAGTTAGTTTACTTGGGTTTACATCTCTCCATTAGGACCTTGAACTTTGGTAACTACACCATATAATGGATAAGTTTCATGATTTGAAACATAAAATATAATATGTTATTTATAGTGGTCACCTTACATTAAATACATCTATTAAGAAACAATAAGACTCAATCACACCTTCTAATATTGAGCATCATTTGAAAAGTAATGATCCATCCTCTAAATTTCTAAAACTAATCCTTCACTTTAAATTTACAAAAAATGACAATAAAGAGCCAACAAATCTAATATGGGATCAATTTTAATCTCAAAACCAACTCAAATGGGTACATGATAATAAATTTTAACAAGAATTGGCTAAATAATATTTTACTAAGAAATAGAAACCTGTACAAACCACTTCTTTAAGTATTACTCAGCCAATCCCATTTAATGGTCCTCCACATATTCACTTAAAAAGAACCACAAGAAAATCATTCATATATGTGAAATAAAAACAACTAGTCAATATTAAATAAAATCAAAAGGAGTGAGACAAAAAAGGATCAGACAACATTGACACATAGGAATCCATCATAAATTTTGTGAACATAACATAGATAGAAGCCAAAGTGGAATGTTATTTTCACTTAGAATTTACATATTTTGAACCTTATTTAAATATTTCATATCAAAGCAAATAATTCAATGTAATATTTGACACAATATATAAACAACATACAAAGGTAAAAAATTGTACTACCAAATAACATCCTACACCACCTATGAACAATGTACACCATCAAATAAAAATCACACATTTGTAATATGTACCTTTTAAATCAAGATAATTTTGTGATATCAATAGTATAACCTATAATTATTCTTATATAAATATTTATGATTGATCAACAACAAGACATAACATGGGATTTAATACATACATCTTACAATATTTCTCTTGTACGTGTAAACACCTAAAATTAACTAATAAATGCTTGACAATGGTTTTTCTTGACACCTTTACTTTTTTTACCAATTTTTTCATTCTGATAACTCATAATCTCTAAGAAAGCCTTCAAAGTCTATAAATTAATGAAATAATATTTTAGGCTTCCCTATTTTATGCCTATTCATCCTTATTTAGCATACACTTTATTTTCACTCTTGTTTCATAAGCTGATATTCCTTTAGGACAAGTGCACACTAGGTAAACAAGGGTGCACTACACACTTATCTAATAGTGTAGACCTAACCCTAGCATTCTAATGTCATATTTTCTAAATGGCATGGTTTTTAATGGATTTCCAATGAATTTTAATAGGTCATGTATTATAAATATTATAAATATATTTTTATAAAATCACATCAAGGGTCACATTTGAAAGGACCCAGCTCACACTTATAAAACATTTATATTTTGAGTAAATATATCTATTATAATTATTTTTTTAATTTTACAATCCCTACCCAAGTCTAACATAATTTATTTTAGGTTGACGGAATATATTTTCAAGCATTCTAATCAAATTTTATATTTTCATTCATATTTTCTTTCATAAATGGGTAATTTCATTAGCTTGAGTCCCTTTGGGCTATGTAGGTAGCTCTTAGTTAACAAGATTTTTTCTGAGGATAGCTCAGCAATTCCCACTTCCCCCATTTTCCCACATTTTGCATTTGAATTATTTTTATGCTTGTGTAGGACTAGGTTTATAATTTTACATGTCTTCCACATGTCAATTTGGGTTCTTCATAGAAACCAATCACATTTAGCTGCAGGTAAACAAAACCATATTTTCAGATTTAGTGCATAGTCTAACAAGACAAAGTCATAGTAGCATACATCAATGAACTGTTATCCTATCCACCTCCTACAAACTTGTCCCACTACACATTGAGCCATTATTTTATGATGCATCTATGTTTTCAAGTTTGCTAATATAGACACAACTTACATAAATTTAAAACAGTCTAAAATAAATTAGTTATAAGGTCAATTATCTAACTATAAACCTAGTTTTATATTTTTAGTAATTTATAAATTCTTTAAATTTTGTAGATATTTGTATTTACTATATTTTATCTTATATATCATCTTATATAATATTTCAATAGTTTATATTTATAATTATATTTAAATATAATTTATATTTAATTATAGTGTAAATAGTATGATAATTAAAAAAATATATTTGAAATGGTTTCAATACACCTAGTAATATACTTGAGATTTTAACCATATGTTTATAATTACACTATATATGGCATATATATACTTGTGACATTTATTTAAAGTAAACATAGGATTTATGTCTCATTATTCATGGTGATTCCTCTTATTAATTATCTAAGATTTATTCACTTGTTTCATGCCACCTTTTACACTTAATCTATCATATTTATACATTGATGACTGATGTTTTACTATATATATATATATATATATATATATATATATATATATATATATATATATATATATATATATATATACATATATATATTATGTATATATATATATATATATATATATATATATGTATGTATATATATATATATGTATGTATGTATGTATATATATATATATATATATGTATGTATGTATATATATAATATATATATATATGTATGTATGTATGTATGTATGTATGTATATATGTATATATATGTGTGTATATATATATGTATATATATTTATACTAGTCATACATACATATAGTGTTTTATTATTATTATTATTATTATTATTATTATTATTATTATTATTATTATTATTATTATTATATGTGTGTGTGGGTACGTGTGCGTGCATACGCATGCACACGCATGTAATACCAAAATGAAAATATCAATAAAAATTCAAAAAATGAAAAAAATGTTTAGAAAAAAATAGAAATCAGAAATTAATTTAGCTTTATCTTAGTAGTTCCATGCATATAAATCATAATTTAGATATCTTATAGTATTTTCTACATTAATGTTTGTATACATACTTCTCACAATATACTATGAGAAGGTAAGATACATGATATTAAGGTTATATATGGATATAGACTCATTTCTTAACTAACCTATGATGGGGAGTTTATATGAACCATTTATTATTACATGGTGACATATTTATATTTTTTCCCTAGTTACTATTTTAAGACACTTTACATAGATCATGCATCTTTACTTTTATTTACATAGAGTTCAAATATATCAATCGTGAACATGGATATTAACATGAATTTATTTGCATATAACAAGTACATGGATGAATAATTTTTCTATAATTTACCTTATGATAGATATTTTTTAATTTTATAGGGTAAAATTACATGTTTTATATGGTTCTTGTAACCAACAAGAGTTAAAAATATAGACAATACACACTAGAAATGATTACAACCATATAAAGAAATAGAGTTTGCCTCACCCTTATTCTTTCCAAGAATGGGAGAAGATTAAGATGCCTTATCCTACATATATAGTGTACCTTTATTTACTTTATTATTTCATTACCACTTTCAATTTTATTATTTTTCTTGGTGGAGGTTTTAGATAGGATAGGATTTTTCCCCTGCATCTTTTTCCTTCATGGGTGTTCTAATTTTCACCCCACCAAATTGTGACCTAACACCCCAAATTATGAATTTATCCAAATCCTTTTTTTATATTCTTAGTTTTTTCCCTTAGATAAATCCTATATTACACTTAATTTATAATTATTCATCCCTTAATTTCTAGTTTGGTCTCTAAATCTAACACTTTCATGTTGTAAGCTGTGGAAGGGTCCACAATTTCCTTCCTCTCATCCTTATCCTTATCTTATATAATCTTATTGACTTGCTTATGAGGATAAAATACAATATTATTCCTCTTAATTATTAGGTTTTGATTTATTCCTCTTGATAAACTAAGGGACATGGGTTTTATATTTACGTATTTTACCCTCATCCAAAAAATCCACCAAATGATTTCCATCAAAAGGGGTTTCAACCTAGGTTTTTTAGAAGAATATAGGTTATCTAATCCATCCTCATATGAATTATATAAATCCTCCCCATAGTTATCTTCACTTTCCTCCACAACATTTTGCACATCCTTCCCCTCAGGGATTCCCCCTCTTGATAATAGAGAAAATTAAACCATGGTGAATGAGATCACTAGCTGGATTTATTTGGAAAGTAGTAATAATGATATCAAGGGTTTTGAGTAAGAAATAAAGTAGACTTATTCTATATCTATTAAAATGGTTCATAAGGAGGAAATGATGGTAAAATAAGACATGAAACTTACATTCTAGTGTGAGGTATTTCCTTATTTGTAGATAAATATCAAGCCAATGCTTTGGAAGGTCTACCCTCATAAATCCTTTCTTATCAGTTATGATATCCTCATTAATTTTGAAAATAATATTCATGAGCTCTTGATTTCTAAATTTATCCTTATATTCCTTAGTGCCTTTGCAACTTAGACCAGTCACCTCCCTAATCAGTTTGAAAATGTTAATCTCAATACATGTCATGTGCACTTTACATTGATTTCATCCTAGGGAAAATTACTTAAAAACCTTATCATCATACCTGACTATCCTCATTGTATACTCCTTCAGGCCTCCCTTTAATAGATTTCATCATATTATAGTGTTGTACTTAGATTCTGCATATAAAATAGGTTCAAGTTTATCTATGTCACCTCCCATGGATTATTCTATTTTATTCCCCAAATATTATGACAATCTTGAGTCCTCCAAGGCCTCTATGAAGGTCAATAGAACATCTTTTTTAACATTTTTAATAATGTTGACACACTTCACTTGATTTTCTCAATCCACCAAGTCATTAAAATGAATATGGGAATCATTGAGCTTAATATAAATTATATTGGGGTTAATAATTAATAGTTTTCCTTTATTAGAACAAGCCCCCTCTTAGAGCTAGTGATTGTCATTAAATCATTATTTAATAATGTACTTATTTCGGATGGTGGGAAATCAGACCTTTGCCAAATAGCATAGTCTTGATTAAGCACACTAATATTTGTTAACCCATCTACTACCTTTTGAGGTCAACATACCCCTATTTTTGAAAATTGGGACCCTTGAGATATTTTGAAACTTAATCCTAAAACATTGACATGTTTTGATCATTGTTAGAATTTGAAGATCATCCAATTTCATAAGATTGACTCACTAATTTATGGTTTTAATTTAAGCTTTCCTAACATTGATAATTATTGGTCTTCATGTTTTTTAGTTTTAGGTTCCATGGAGTCCTTGCTGATAGATTCATGTTGTAAAACCTTGACATAAACCCTTGATTCAAATTTGTATTTGGTAGGAATAAATTGGTGGGAAATTTTTAAAATTATATTGGACTTGAGCCTAATTTTTACGTTAAATCTTGTTCATGTTTTTTAACATGACCAAACCTTAGCCTAAAAAATTATACTTAAGTCCCTTTTATTTTCCGCTTTTTGTTCTTTATATTTCTAACCAAGTCTAATTTTATGATAGTGAGGTAGTTTTAATTTTCTAACATGGTCACTTTGTTTCCTATATTCCTAATTGTGTCTAATGTCTTTTTAGTAGGATCCCTTTTAATTTTCCTAGTAGTGTTCCTTATAATTTATTTAGCCTAAATTTTTAATTCTAAGACCCCATTCATATTTATTAACATGAACAAGACCTTAGAATTAATTTTTTAGCCTAATTTTTTATTTTTACCCCAAGCCCTGACTTAATGTTCATGCATTTTACAAGATCCAATGATACATACTTTATCACACCCTTTGATCTAACAAAGCAAGGAAGAGCCTGACAAACTAAGCACTTAGTACTTAAGACCAATCATGGTCAAGCATTAGGATCATGATCAATGGCTCATACTTCATCATAGATTGAATATCAAATAGAGTGAACCTAGCATTGAAAATTCAAAGAACCTAGAAGGCCCATAGATTTACCATGTGACACTCCCACATTTGAAGATTAAAATAAAAGGGTCCCATATGTCATAAGGAACCAATCATGTGAAAATAATCATATCATGATCAAACGTCTCTCATTTCATCACAAATCTTGATCAGATTGCATGAATTAACTCTGAGATCCCAAGAATCCCCATGGAGCCTCCACATGGCACTCTCACATTAGAAGACATGAACTTGACAATCCATAAATTTGATGTTTATGTGACCATAATTTGACATCCACAAAGCCATCATTGACATCCATGTGACCATAAAATTAAGCCCACCAAACCTAAAATACTTCATGAGCTTAAATTTGACATCCTCATGAACATCATTTGAATGTCTGCAAGGGATCTATTGATGTCTATGAGGCCATCAAAATTAAGATCATCTAACATTGTTACCTAGACCAAAGGGGGCATGTTTTATGTCATTAAAGGGATCATTTTTATTTAAAACTTATTGTAATATTCTTTAACCTAATTCTTTTCATTTTTATTAATATGAATAGACTTAGGTAAAATCATTTTAGCCAAAGTTCTTTTATGTCTATGCACCAATTAAAGCTTGTTCACCTTGTAGGATCCAATAGCCTACACTTTATCATGGTGGATGATCCAATGGTGAAAATCACTAATGAATTTTCAATGGATCTCCAAGAGCCCATGGACTCAACACATGGCAAAGGTGTATCCAATATGTGACTAATAAAGGTGCCAGAGCTCAAAAAGCCTGTAGAGGTGCCAAGTGGAAAAACCATGGGACTTGGTACCAAAGGGGACCAATGATAAGAAAGGGCTTAGATTAAAATCAATGGATCACACTAATCTAGGGATCTTGATCAAATATTGTAAAACAAAAGGCAATTTTTAAATACCAATGGCTACTACTTCAAAGGCATTTAAGAAAAATGGCATGGAAGTTTCTAGATAGATGTTAGATAATTCCTACATAAGCACAAAGTGACAAAATAGGAGGTCTTGTGTGCTTGAAAATTCAAACATATAAAGGAAAAGGTTTAAATCATATCTAAATTGTGTATGAGCTGAACTCCAAATGAGCTACCACTATCAAAGCTTTAAAGCCCTAAAACTTGCATAAGAAGGCCCTAAGTGGATTCAGATTGATTACAACAAATCTAAAAAAAGTTAAATTGTGATTATCGCATGAAGGAACTAACCTAGAGACCATTTACATTCTAATTTTGAATAATTTGTAAGGTTTGGAAGCCATGATAGCTCATAGGTAGCAATATAGGAATGAGACATAGTTATATTTATCTATGGACAATGAAGGGAGTGTTTTCAAGGACACAGACCTAGACATTGTTGAATTGAACACAGGAAATAACAATTGGTCTAAGCTATTCTAGACCATTGAGGAGATTCAATCTATCACCAAAGAGGAACAAAAGATTGTTATTGTAACCAAGAGGTAATATGACCTAATTGTATTCCAGATGATCAGTCTTCACCATGTAGTCACCAAACCAAAGATAATCCATTATATCAACATCCTTGTTCTTATTTTAAATGATTATAGGATTTAACAAGGTTAGATTATCCATGAAATATAATTTAAAAGAGTTGTATTCATTTCCTCATTGGCCTTTGAAAGTTATTATAAGCTTCTAAAATTTTAAGTGGATTTACCCACTATTAAGGAATGGATCAAGAAGAATGATCTAGATACCATCCTTAGGCCATGGTTGCTCCAAGGGAGCCATATGATCTAAGACCCTATTATCAACATCTTATTTGGCCTAATTTAGGAAAGTAATTAGGGTAATCATGACACTCTTGAATGAAATCTATGGAGCCCCTTCAACTACCTATGTTAATAAGAGTTGGGTATCTTATGTCTACTTCATGGTAGAGAAAGGGATCACTCTTCCAATAGGGGAGATGATTAGCATATACCTAGAAAGGAAATTAATAGCCATTAGGAAGAAGACCATCACCTAATTTTTCATGATGCCCTATTTATTGGATGCCTTACTATCCTCCACCTAGATCCCCTATATCAAAAATTGATCACCTAAGGGTAGGTTTATATTTTTTCACCCCTATTCAAAGCTACACATATTCAAGTATAGGCTAACATGCAATTCATGTATTATTGTGTCTACCCTGATCTATTATAATCCATTACAAGAATTCCCCTAACCAAGATAAGTCCTCTAACCAAGAATTATGTGGAGCTAATGGGAGATATCTAGCTATATCTAGATTGTACAGTAATTAGAGTTGAGGGGATTATGATCCAACCTTATAGATTGCTTATCCATGTTCCCATCAAACTAGCAGATCAAGAGATTGCATACCAAATTCTTAATAGTGTGGATAGAGTATGCAAAGACAAGAGGAAGGGTTTCCTCCATCCCTTTCTTATAACCATTAGCAAAACTATGTTACAGAATTAGGACCATGCAAGCACTATGGCTAGGCATAAGGAATATTTCATATTGTAGCTTGATGAACTAAAGATTTAGGACACCAAGGGCATAGTTTCCATACACTTAAAATCCAATTAGTTTCCTAAAATAGTGTATGTGCACCAAATCGATGCCCATGACACTATATATCAAGGCAAACACTTATGAATAAATATTGGCTAGACTCAAGGGGCATAATATTAGTCTAGAACATAGATTAACTAGTGATGAGAAGCCACCAAGGGACATATGGCATATTGGGCCTCTTCAATACCACTTACTTCTTGGACCTTAAAGACACCCTCAAGAGAAACCACAAGTAAAAAGGTAGCAGTCCCAAGTATAGATAACATAAGGTCCTAGTAGAGAAAAGTTAGAAGAGAGACCTAGCGAAGGCCCACCATCCTTAGTCCCTCTTGATAAACTAGCATCCCTAGTGGAATACTTGGGCATGATTACCTTAGAGCTTGATTAAATAGTTGAGGATGCCCTCAAGGTCCTTTCTGAGGCATATGGCACTAATGAAGAAGAGAAGCATGTTGAAGAAGCACAATCTTAGGTAGAGGATGCTAAGAAGGATAAAGAAAAAGAAATTGCTTTGGATTTATCTTTATTAGCTCCCCCACAAAAGAGAAAAGTAGAATTATCCTTAGTCTCAATTGGATCAAAAAGGCCAAAGTTGACTTTCACTCATCCCATGAGTGAAGTCAACTTATTTAGTGATGAGTATCCCATCTATGGACTAGTCATCCCTGATTGGTTCATCTATGGTAAAATGCTAAAAATCCCCACCTTGCACCACTCATGGGCCCTAACTAGGACTATTAACATTGATGTGAATGATGACATCAAGCCATGGATTAAGGCTTTGATGAAGGAGGAAGAAAAAAGGATAGTGACCATTTTAGGGTTAAAAATCAAGCAGATGGATTCTCTAGGAGCATCAATCATCATGAGGATAGAGGTATTAGAACCTCCAAAGTACACAAAGCCATCTATTACTATGTAGTTCAATCTAGAGATAGCTGGATTAGAGAGAGTCACAACAAGAAAAGCCATGGTGGGAACTGAAGATTTCACATTCTAAAAGGTCAAACCTTTTATAGTTTTAACTCTAATTGAAGGGTAGTAGCTTGGTGAACTACCCATCTATGAGGAAGACATTGAAATCCTAACTAAGGCTCATTCAACTTAGGTTAGAGCTAGAATTAGAGGCATGAAATAAAGGATCCATAATTTGGAGAAGGAAAAGGAGAACTTAGAGACCCAAGCTATTTTATTAGTGGCTGAGGCCATAATAAATATGTTTAAAGCATATTTTTTTGATATGTTTGACTCTTTAAATTCAATGAAACTAAGATAAGATGCATTGAGCCAACAAAGTGAGGTTGTCAAAGGATTGATGATAGAAAGGTAGGATGCAGAGACTAAGATAAGAGATCTTATCAATATATTGATTATGAATAGAATTCCTAAGTTCAAAACCATTAGCCTAGCCTACCTAAATTCTATATTAGAGATAGTGGTAGATAAGATCCAAATCTTAAGTACTTGGTCAACAAGCTTGGACAAACTCCTAAGGGATGATGAAGAGCATATTACTAGGATTAAGCATCACCTTAACACCATGTTGGTTAATCCTATAAATCCTATGGCCTTGGGATTTATTTATGATGAGGAATATAAGCATAGAGTCACTTTGGTGATGCAAGAAGTAAAGTGTAAAATACAAGGTCAATCATGCAGTGACAACATTAGAAATTTGGGCACGATCTTCACTACTAAAGAAAAAATTGTAGAATCCAGGAGTATTAAAGAAGCTATGGCAAGGGATGATAGATATTTTGAGGACTTAGTTGACCAAAAAGATGTATGTCTCCTAAGGCTAGTTGTGGATTTAGATATTGTCAAGGAACAACACCAAAAATCTATGGAGCCTCTACAAGAGCAACAGGGGAGTCCTTCGGCAATGGGCCCACCAATTGGTTAGTATTATTTTTTATAAAACATTGTAATATTTTTAATGGGAATATTCTTTGGTAAAGGCATGTGTTAGTCTATTAGCATATTTTCCTCTAAGACAGTCTAGTTTAGAAAAGCAAGTGTATTCTAGAAATTTTTGAAAAAGGATAGTTGTCCTTATCTTGTGTACATTTATATCTTGTAACTGATTGGTATACTACCTTGTCTTTATATAAAAGGTAGTATTACCATTTTGTAAAGGGAAGAATTTTGAGCAAATTTGTATACTTTGAGAAATCAATACTATCAAGGATTTATATGATGACTATCTAAATTTGATGTGTCAATTTTTTAAGTGCCTTTCTCTCAATTGTTGGTTCTAAATCTTAAATTTGAATGGTTTCATAATTTTGAATTTGCATATATGATATAGGGTTTCTAATTTATGTTTATGCTAGATTAGTTTAAGGATATTTATTTTTCTTCTTTTCATTTGTTTTATATTTATATGTGTTAATGTTATTTGATTTTGGTAACAAATATTTAAAGTAAAATCTAGTTCTTACTTGTATGATTTCATATTATCCTTATATATTTTCATAGTATATTATGAGATCTGATCTTATGTTATTTTGCATCATATACTAGTTAAACGTAGGTTCATTTATAATTGAAACTTTGTCATGATATTTGATTCAATAATTAGCAATCACTTATTTCCTTTCTACCTTACCCTTCTCTTTTGTTTCTTTTTAACCAGATCACTTTAGTTAAAAAATTCATTATAAATATCCATTTAGATTATTTTTCAGTTTAAGCTTTGATCAAAATTCACTATTATTAGAATAGATACTTAAAATTTGCAAATAATTGGACCATGATGGCTCTCAACTATCAATTAATTTAAATTTTGTGGAATAACTAAACATTGCTTTGTCATTATTTCACCATAGGTAACACAAGTTGCCAAAACCTGCTACTCATGCTCTGAATTCCCAAGTTTCTAAAATGAGAAGTGTTCTTGAACACTAAGGACATCTGTGGCACACATAGAGACATCACCACTACCTTTTTTGCTTTATTATAAATATGATATATTGTGACCTCCTTGGTGTGTTTTAGTAATCTATTTTCATCTTTGATCTCCTTCTTGGTAGACTAATATGGGTTCACTTTACCTAAGTTGGAACTCAAGATATTGAGGGAGTCCCCTTCCACAATAATTTTTTCAATTTTTAGATACACTACCAATTGAATACCCCATAGGTCTGCTTTGGCCTTAGCTACATGATTGGTCTAGGAACTCATTAAAATAACATAAGTATCAATTAAAACACCCTTATAATCCTTGATAACTCCTCCTCCTCATGCCTTTTTAGGGATTCCTTTGGCAAGCTAATCAAAATTCAACTTCATCTAGTTATGCCAAGGCTTACACCATTTAACTTGGCTTCTATCTATTTTTTGGATCAAGTTTTTAACCATGAGGTTTAAATTCCATTTAAATAAGATAGATTATTCATATTATGAGGTATAAATTTTTTATTTTTAAATTAAATCCTTCCAATTATCTATAATGGCTATACATAGTCTATGGAAATAAGTTTTTAAAATTATCCTTTTGTTTTCAAAGACACAGTCAATCCTAGATTTCCATATTTCCCAAAAATATGAGGGAGGGATAGGTACCATAATAAATATAATGAGATAAAATTCCAAGGTTGTTTCCATTGATTTATGAGATCCATGATTGAGTCAGGTTTAGCCCAAGCTATATTTAACTTTTGAAGAAGAAGATCCCAAAGTTTAGAAATAAAAAAACATTTCAATAGAATATGGGAGATAATTTCCTCTCTAGATTTAGTGCAAGACACACATGTTAGGTATTATCATACATATTTCTATTAAGTTATTAATATTAATAATTTTATCATATACAATAATTCAGTAGAAAATTTTGACTTTGGGAGTAAGGTGTTTAATCCATAAATCTTTCTAGTAGTCCCAGACTTCCTCCCAATCTAAGTCAATTAGGTACCCAATTTTTATAATGTAATATTTGTTATCCTCTATTGGAAAAATGAGGGTGTAATATTTGAGGAAGATGGTTATATGGATTTTCTTAAGTTTTTAGTTGAAAATTTGAAATTCTTGATTGATTTATTCACTAGTTGTGTTGAAATGCAAAATGTTCAACTTCTTGATACCTTCATCACTTATCCAATAATCTTTGATCTTTATACCATTAATATTTTTAAAAACCATGTTGATTTTGAACCATGGGGAGTTTGAATCAATAGGGAATTTAAATATCCAAAGGTCATCCCAAAACTTAACTTTTGTCCATTCCCTACCTACCATTTTTTTCCTTTCCTCAAATGACTCTTATTAAATGCAATAACTTTATATAAATTTGAGACATCACTTATACCTTCCTCCCATAGTATAAAATAATCTTCTCTACATTTTATATACTTATATATAATGGTACACATCCAATGATTTTCCTTCGTAATGACTTTCCAACCTTCTTTGGTAATGAGAGATTGATTCATGCTCCAAACACACTTGAGTCCAAGTCCCCCATTTAATTTAGGAAGACAAGTCTTTTTCAAGGACACTAAGGGGAATATAAATATATATTTAGATCCTATCCAAATAAATCTATGATAATTTTTTTACATTTTATTAGTAATATTGATACAAATTTGAAATAAGGGAATTAAAAACACTATACTACTTTGGATAGAGCTTTTAAGAAGTTGAATTTTCCTAGCTTGAGAGAATAAATTGTCAACATATTTTGAATTATATAAAATTAAGGATTCCAAAAGTCTGAATGCATTCTTACACTAAACAAAAGCATTCCTAGATAGGTATAAGGAATATTATTAAATTGGAAACCTAAAATCACTGATAGCTTCTTTTATACGCCCTCCATGGTGTTCAATAAAAACATGTAATTTTTAAAAAAACATGTAAATTTCTTCATAGTTAATACATTGACCCTGAACTAATTCATAATCCATGATGATAACCTTGAGATTTTTAGATTTTATATCCATTGCTTCACCCATAAATGAGGAATCATCTATGAACTCTTCATGAGTGATGGGGATAGTTTCTACAAAAAATTTAATACCATTGATAATTCCTTGCATTCTAGTAGCATGTAAGCTTATGCTAAGATTATCAGCTAACATGATGAATATGTATGGAGATAGGGGATATCCTTATATTAATCATACACCTATAAATAATATCCCTTTTAGGACTCCATTGACCAAAATATATAATGTGGGAGAAGAGATAAAATTATGGATGTGCCCTCTAAAAATAGTGATAAATCTAGGTCTTTACAACACCTTATCTAAGAATCTTCAAGGCACCCTACCGTACACTTTATTCATATATAGTTTCAAGAACATACCTTGTCTATAAGACTTTGAAATAGGGTGGATTTCTTCATGAACAATAATTATCCCATCTATGATTTATCTCTTTAAAATTAACACACCTTATTTCTCAATTATGATATTTTCTAGAATAGGGTGGATCCTTGTAACTAAGGTTTTAATACAAATTTTGTAAATAGTGGTACATAGGTTGATATTTCTAAAATACTAAAGTTGATTAGAACTTGGTTTATTAGTAATTATGAAAAATAACATGTTATTTAGTTCCCTAAGAATATTTTTATCTCTCAAAAATTCACTCACAACTACCTCCATTTCACTATGAATGATTTCCAAAAAAAATTAAATAAGAGAGGAGGAAATCCATCTAGACCAAGAGGTCTATCCCCTTCCATTGAGAATATAGTCGATTTAAAATATTCCATGTATGAGGGTTTGAAAAGATCAGAGTTTTCAATCTAACTTATGACCCTGGGGATATTTTGTAATAATTGTTCTTCTATATCTGCATCTAACAAATTACTTCATGATAATATATTATTAAATTATAGAATGATTTTTTCATCAATGTCATCTTATTCTTTTCACTTCCTTTCATTTTCAAGGATCAATTCAAAAAAAAATTAGTGTTTCTATGTCTAGAAGTTTCTTGATGGAATAACTTCATATTTTTGTCACCTTATTTTAACCACATGCATCTAGATTTTTGTTTCCATATTGCTTCTTCTTTGGCTTCTATGTTGTGATACATGTAGAGAAATTATTTTTCCTTGTTGATTACAAACTAGTTTAAACCATTGGTAAAATTAAGATCTTCCAAATTTTATAGATCCTCCTCCAAAGATTTATTTTGGGTAAAACAATTCCCAAAAACTTCTTTGTTTAAGACTTTGAGTTTATATTTGATGTGGTTTAGTTTCTTGTCCAAGATAAACATATCAGATAGAAAATGGTTCCTTCCACCAATCCTTGAGAGATTCTTGAAGATCAGGATGAAAATTCCATGTTTTCTCAAAATCTAAAGGGTTGATTCTTAGGTTTATGTATCTTTTTCATAGAAAAACAAAATGATTATGATCCTACTGGATTCTAGGTAGAGAAATTAAGGAGATAGTAAAGTGAATATCCTAGTTTAGAGAAATAAGAAATGTTTCTAATTTTACCTAGATCAAATCCTCCATAATTTTTATGTTAGACCAAGTGTAAGGATTTCCTTTGAGATAGATGTCCATGAGGAAATATTTTGATATGAAATAATTTAATTTAGACATGATATTAGTGAAGTTTTGGAGACCTCTATTTTTTCTAATGGGGTTAGGGGGAGTTGAAATCCCCTACAACTAACCATTTCCAATTTATATTATTCCTCCAAAACTCTATCATACTTTTCTAGAATTAGGGGCATAAATATTAGATAAGATACATTCCTCATTACTAGTCTTGTCCCTAAATAACAATACTATCTAGTTATTACTTAGAACCAAGATCTCTCCTTTAAGATGTTGGGACTCCACAAAACGTCCAACCCTCTAGATACCCCATTAGAACTAAAACTAACATAATTATATTTTTTTCCAAATCTTATCTCTAATTTTTTTAAGATAATATACCAACATTTTGGATTCTTGGATAATCAAAATAAGAGGGTTGTTATTTATTTTCATATTTCGAACTACTCTTTGTTTGTTAGGGTTATTGAGCCCCCTAACATTACATGATATTATATTCATTTATTAAGACTTATAAATTATTTTTTAAGGGTTTTTTGTCCACCCTTTTCTATCTCATCTACTATTTCGTTCTTCCTTACTAGTTCTTATGGCCATCTACTTGAATTATTAGGGTCTTCCCATACCTCTATTTTCTTATTTTCTTTTCTATTTCTAACATGCCTTAACTACTCTTCTTATTTCATTTGGTCTTATTTTGGAAGTTTTGAAGAGGAGCATTGAACCAATTCCTTGCCTTTATCTTTGGACTAGGTGTTACAAAGCTCATCTTTGAAATTGCCAATTTATCGTTTCCCTCTTCTAGTTCCATGAGTCTTGAAGGGGGACTTCAAAACAATGGGATATTTTATTATTCATATTTACAATGTGTCTTATCCTCCTCTGCCCTATTTTGGCTACGTAAAAATAGGCATGTTTCCTTTAGTTTTATTATTAAAACTAAATCTTTAATACTTAGCAAACCTCTACTACTCTTCATCATCTACTCCTTGGGGTAATTAAGAGTTTCCACTAGACTTTGTCCCTTACCTAGATATAAAGATCTAGGTATGGGGATAGGTTTCCTAATTTTATATTTTAAATGAGAGATTTGGCTTTACCTAATTGTAAGTTATACTTTCCCACAAAGTTAGGTGGATTTGTTGGTCCATTTGATTTCTTCAATGAATCCACACGTTCCATTAGGAGTTTAAGAGAGGTTTTATTGACCCATAAACGTTTTTAAATATAAAAAGTTTATTTATTTTGGGGTAAATATTTTACCATATGGATAATAATATTTCATTTTTTTAGATATATACATATACTTTTGCCAAACGAGTTGGGTACACTCCCCATATTTGGATTTAATGTTAATGGGATATATGAGAGGTTTATTTGATGATATGAAAATATTAAACCTTGATGATACCATTATAATATTATATTTAATAATTATATAAATGGAAATAGGCTTTCTCAATGCTTTATCTATTCTCATGATGACCTCTAACTCCTAATATTTCCAAGGGTAACTCAGGTAGTTTCACCCCCATGGGTATATCTTCTAAATCAAGTCTACTTAAGTTAGTTCTTCTTTCCATTTCCTAATAGTGATATTTGATTTTCCCATAAACCAAAAACCTTATAACATAACCTTTAAATAATATTCTAGGTTTGTGAAATTGATTAAAAATAAATAATTTAGTAGAGACATAATTTCTAGTTAGCCCTTTGGTTTTCATCTTTGGTTGTCTGATTCTCTAAAAGAGTTTATATTTGGTCTAAGACCATTGAATATATATAAAATTGAGTGCTACAATTATACATCAACATTTTCAACAATGGTGTTAGGTACATTGACACATACCTCGTTATTCTCCACATATGGCTTCAGGTGAAAGTCTACTGAATCTTGATCCATTGGTCATTTGCCTAGTACATGATCTACCCTTGATAGGGGTGACATTTAGATGATATGTGAAGGGGATGTTTCACACCATCAAGGGTCACTTATTTCTATAGTTTTATATAATATTACATACCTTATGCCCTGTAAGTATTTCATGGTTCTAACTTCACCCTATAGTGAGTCATTGGTCTCACTTGTAGTTGATTCTAAGGTTTTGCTCCCATTTCTCGATTCAAAATTTAGGTTCCCTTCCTCATTTTCTACACTTCACTCCATTTTTTTTATCATATAATCCATTTTTATATTACTATTATTTAAACCTAATTGATATATATTATCTATACCATAGTCTTATGTGTAGCTTACTTCTTCTATATGTCTTCCTTACATGTGGCTTCCTCTCAGATATTGATTTAATTCTTATATCTTTTTGATTTCATATTGATGTTTGTTTTCTATTTTTATATAATATTATAGACACTTATTTCATGTTTATTACTATCTTTCACTATCCATGACCATTTTATTATTGATCTTATTCTTAGCACTTGCATTGGTTTTTTGATGATGAAAATATGTTTATCAATACCTTCATTCATAACATGCATTGATTTATAAGGGAATCCATAATTTTCTTAAAATCCTCCCCATTTTATTCTTATATTTTTTTATCCTTGCTCCTCTATTTTCATGTGTGGCCCCATACCTTTTTATGTTAAATTTCCATTATTTTAGTACACATATTACTAAAAACTCAAAAACATGGAGTCATACATGATCATGTTTATTTTATTATGGGGTATCATATCCAAACTTTATCCTAAGTGATCACATCTATATACATATATTCCTAATGGGGCCATGGTACCCATCATTTCTATCTTATATCACATATTTCATTATGGGGGAATCATACCCATGCATGTTTCTTATTAACATATTCTATGCATGGAGTTTATTTTTCCATGTTTGCTTGTGATTCTATATTACTTATTCAAATTGTAGATCTTACACATACCGTGAAATATGATATGTTAACACTCATGATACATTTATTGCCATATCTTTCTACTACTAATTTTTCATACATCAAAATGGATTTTTCATCCCCATGTAGATCTTTACTTATTATTTTTACCACATATTCATCTCTATCATATAATCATTACAATTGGGAGTTATTCTACATATGTTGCTTTCACTATTACATTTAATATTCATTATGCCCTACACATCATTTTACATCTCATCCCATTATGTTCATCATATTGGATATATACATGACTCATGAAATCACCAATCAAAGGGTAATATTTTATTATAAAATATCAAAAACATTACAAAATCAAAAAAATAAAAATAACATTACTTTATTCTAGGGATAATTTAAGTATAGATCCATAAATTTTTTATTAGTATCCTGGTGAATCCTATATGACAAGCATAATTCCATTGACTAATATTTAAAAATATTAACATATAGTGTGTAAATTGACTATTTATTCCATTGGCTCTTTCAAAATAGCTTATATGTATCTAGTGAATTAAATGTGATTTTCAAAGCAGGATATCATGGGGGAGTCATTTAGTAGAGAAAATTAAAAATTCATGTGATCAAGGCCTTATAAAATTCCCCCTTAATTTTACAAATTACCACCTCATCTTCTTATTCTTGGAACACCCTAAAGTTATAACCATGTATAATCATTGATATCCCTTATAAAAAATTACATTTTTACTAAAAACATTGTATCAATTATTAATATTCCATAATGAAATTATCATGTTTTAATGATTTATATAATAAATTATAAGGTTTTAAATATAATCTTGTAGGAATTATAATCTACAAAGATAATACATCCCTCAACATTTATAAAAATTATTATTGACATACACATTTTGTGCATTTGATGTAAACATGCTTATTGATGGAGTATGCTACTTGAGAAAGGCATGTTCACTAGTTTTAAATTACACCTTTTTATTTCATTTGATTAAAAGGCTCCAAGGATTTATTAACAAACTCATTTTGTGCAAATTATGTGTCATTCTTGAGGAATATTTTTAAATAATTATCTAGTCATTTGTATACTTCCATAGTTTTCATGCATGTCTATAAAGGCTTTCATAATGAGTGTAAATAAAAAGATACAATCATAACATATGAATCAAAAAATATATCTTACTTACCAAAGGGATTTATTAAAAAATACAATCAGATTGGAAAATATGAATGCATGTGTTATGCTACCAATAAACATGTGTGTGTAATAATTTTATCTTTGAATTACCAAATGGACACCTTAAAATTATTCAAGATATTTTTTTAAAATGATTTTTAAGGCAATAAATAGTTGGTTAAATCTAAAATAACAATAAAAATTTACAACAGATGAGAATAAATAAACCACATTTTTCTAATAGAAAAATATTTTTTGTATAATTGGATTAAATTAATATAATATAATAAAGGGGTAAAAAATATTATCCAAAGGACCTTATCATTGTCAATAGACTAGAATTTATAGTGCACTATAAGTTTTTCTTTCTTAGGCATAAATATATAGATGAAACCCATATGATATAGGAAATTTATATAATCCTAACGTAAAGGAGTGAGATGAGGAAAGAACATGCAATTATATGCCCTAAAATTTGATCCAGTTAGTAATAATGTTAAAAAATATTTTTATAAGTTTTGAAAAAAACCATTAATATGAAAACCAGTGATCTAGAATCCAAACCACAAGTCAATTCAAACAAATTTGGAATATATCAAAATATGGTTGCAAGAGATATATTAAAAAGTATAGGATTATAAGAATCACCTTTACTCTTAGTAATAAAATAATTTATCATCCTACGGACAAAGATAAAGATACCAAAATTAAATAGTTATTATGAAATCAAGTATCACTATATTTGACTAAACAAAACCTTCTTCAATTAGGAAATAATACTCGTATATTTTTTATATCACTTCTATCTATGGATTTGAAGGTGATTTTACCAAAATGTTAGTGTTATTGTACTATGAGTATTTTATAGACAAGGATAAGGTATTTTATATGACATATGATTGTCAATTTTATGATTAAGTATGTAAAATATAGCATTCCCAGTAATGAGAATGTAGATGACATATCTAGATAACTAAAAGGAACCATATGAACAAACCCATTATATGCATAGCCTATAACGATATCAATTTATACAACCACATTTAATTAAGGATTTTTGTCAAAAACTTAGTGTATCTTCTATATACCAACACAATTTGCATACATGTAAAACAAATAAATCATAAGATGTGTTTGAATATATAAATCATAAAAAAATTTGCCACCACACTATAAGGACATATACTAGTACAATTATAATTTCAAATGAGGACAATGTTCTTTTGGATATTACTGAGCATGATAAACTACAAGCACAGGTTTGCACTATAATGAAGTAGTGGGTGGAAAGGAATCCAATTTCATTTTTTTAAACCAATTTATTTATGTTATTATGGCCTCCTATGTAATATCCAATTTAAGTTTCACAAATATGCAAATATTATCATGTTCATGTGCAAATCACACACTTATCCACCTTCTCATCAAAGTCTCTTTACTTTGATTTTTATAGTATTTATGAAAATGGCCTATAAAATTAATATAATGATTTCATTATGCAATAAAATTTTTGTAAAATAATATACATACCTTCAACTATTGTAGACTTTTGCTTCCAATAAATTAAATATTATGTTAAAAGAAATTATGTTCTTTGGAATAGGGAATGGACATTCATCAAAGCATAATAGATGTTGTATTTTTGTTAAATGTTGATCTTGAACTAATGATATCTCCATGACATATCATTTTTATTTTTTGGAAAAATTATCAAACCATAATACATCATAAAATGGAACACCTTAAATCTCTATAGCTAGCATGTGTCTCTACCACCTACACCTCTCCTCTTCCCCAAATGTTATTATAAATGTTATAGCCATACTACTTATTGTATGAAACTTTTAGGCATGGGAATAATCAATCCCTAACTAGTAATGTCAATTGGAAGCATAGATATAATTGATCTCATTACCAGTGTTCTATGTGACCATTACATTTTTTTATCTAAGATAAAATGGGTGTTTGAGTTTCTCCACTTTGATTAAATAATCATAAAAAATAATTTATAGAATATTCATATATAATTAATTATGAAGAAGCACCATCTTGGGCATTTGTATAATCAATCATATATTTTTAAAATTATCAAGATTTATTCTTCATATAATAATCTTAAAAATGGTGAACCCCATGCTAATGTAATAGACTTACATTTACATTCAATAAATTTGAACTTGGATTGCTTAGTTTAAATAAATAGTTCCATGCATGGATCAAACCCATAACCTCATGCTACATTAAATTTTTTTTACCTCCTCCATATTTTTATTACTCTTTTTTTCATCTATTATTTTTTTCAATATTCAATTCAATTTTACAACCATTCTTTTCAACTTTCCTTCCCTTTATTTCAAATTTTTATCCCTTTTATTTAAAATACCCCTACCCTTAGTCCTATATCCAACAAATTATCTCCTCACCTTATCAATGGATTAGATAAAACTAGGATAAATCCTTTTGAATTATTATTTTTATCTCATTCTAGACACTATTTAAAAAGTATATAGCACCTTAGTCTTGTACACTTGGAAAATACATATCATGGATGTACCTTTAGCTTTTATACCTTTCCTATTGCCAAAATACTAACATACACTATCTCTTTGTGCCTATTTTCTTAAATCTTAGTCTAACTTATGTTATTTTGATGAATCTAACCTTTTGTCTTTCCTAGAATGTTATAAACCTACTTATCTTCCATATCTATAAGTTCTAGGCCTACACGTATTTTCTAATTACCTAGATACTTGCATCCTATTCATACACTTGTATCGATGGAAGTGTCCTACCCTAATGCAAGTTTCTAATGCCCTAAATTCATCCAATTTGAAAATTAAATGTATTCTTATGGTTAACCTAAGTGATTTAATACAAGATATTCTCTAAAGGGATTGGTATAATTATAATAACAACCCTCATTCATTATTCACTTAGAAAAGACATAGAGATACCAAGGCAACTTTAAAAAATCATTATATCAATCACTCAAGTGAGAAAATCTTCCATATTTATCCTATTTCCACACAGTAATAAGAAAAACATATGTATAAGTTTAAAGTATTGAAGGAACATCCCAAGAGTTATATTTTCTAATTTATAAGATAGGTGATTGTTATACTTGTTTATCACACATTACATGATTAACACACAAGATAAAAAATAGGGGAGAACTACATAAGTTCGATGCCCTCTTCATAATATTGGCTATTAGGTATTGCTCATTGATATAGGGGTCTTTGGGGTAGCTCAAAACCATGTACCCACTAACCCATTTTTCCCATAGACAATATGAAGATGAAGAACTAGGTTTTTTATATTTTGATTGGATTGATAGTCCATGACATAGATCTAAATGCACTAGAGTGAAGGTGACATAGAACCTAGAAGCATCCAAGTGGTTGCATCTAGTTTTAACAAGTATTTTATACTCGACACCTATATCTAAGTTAGACATTAGTGTATATGTAACCATCCTAAGTGAACACAATTTTCCTATTGATCACTTTAACTAACCCTCTCAATAAACTCTCATTCATATCCCTAATAGAGATATCTAATGGGAGGAAACATGTACATGGGAAAAAAATGTCCGCATTAATTTTAGGACTATGTTCTTAAGTCCAAGGGTAGATCGGTTCCTAGATTTACTCTTAAAGTATAAAATACTACCACTAGAGGTTCACCTATTATCTTACTAATAGGATGTCTAGTTCTTGTTATCAACTTGATTCAATAGATAAATAGTTGAGTGTCATTTCATTGTAATTAATTTAAATATCTAAACTAAGGTAGGATATCATCAAAAAAAGATAAAAATAGATCAAGATAAGGAAGAAAAGAGAGAGCATATTTGATCTAAATGATATTATTGATGCCAAATATCTTAAATCATGCCTATCCATAGTTATAAAATTATGTTTTTGGTCTAGCAATTTCACAAATTGGAGCCACTCAATGGGCAAGCTTCTAAGGAAAAGTGTGAAATCCATTTATTCATTGAATCCATTCTAAATAAAACTATCACAATCTATATATGTTTCACACAATGACTAAGAGAAGTCTAAATAAAACATGAAAGAGCTCAATAAACTAGTTATAGTATCTACTATACAACATAACTAAGATTATGATCTAAAACCAGGCATATTAACAATCTTAGAACCAATTAACTAGTGAAAGCAAAGACTAGAGACATTAAACTAAAAAACATAATAAATTATATATTAAATAATCTAAAATCATTTTATTACAATCAATATTTCTAGGTAGATAGTCTATCCAAAAAATAGAAGGAAAGGTATGTGTGATCCTAGAACAATTAAAACAACACTTCAACACCTCAAAAATGTCAACCTCTAACAATGGAAATTTAGCCTCTTTAAATAGAAAATTTATGAAACTCATGGCCTCATCTTCCAACTCAGCCCATTAATGGACTGGTTACAAATATTCAATGATGATTTGGAAATACAATTGAGATTCATGATTATATGATATATTTTCTAGTTGAACCATGGCTTGTAATTAGATTCCATGCTTGTTAAAGCAAAAAAAAAATAGGTCTTCTTTGTCTTATATGGACCTCTGAAACTTGATCTTACACTATTGAATTGATTGAATGGCTCATTCATAGATTTAATGGTGTTGATAACCAAACAAGACATCAACTTTTATTCTCAATCTCCCTTAATGACTTGGCATGTCTATGTGGCTCAACAATATTCATTTTTCTCCACTCATATAACATTATTTCCATGTAACTTTCTATCATTTCTCTTATCTTTTTCCTTGATTTTTGGTTAGGTTTTACCATGTGTCTTATCCTCATAAATATGGAGTTCAAATGTGTACTAGGACTATACGGACCACTCTATGGAAATGGGTCATCGAGATGATGTAATGTGGTATGATCTTGCTAACCCACTTACTTGGAGGGTACACTAGTGTATAGATGGCCTTAAGATTTTTTATTAGTGGGTTGTTTCCATATGGTTACATCCCACTAACCTAGAGGCTTAGAGGATCTAATGATGTACAACTCCACCTAGGGTAGTGAACAATCAGGATGATTCCAAATGGATCTATCTTATAGCTCACCTAGAGGACTGCTAAATATGTAATTTCCTAGAGTAATGGGTGATCAGGATGATGCCATGTTCCATAGTACTACTAACCCACTCACTCATTTAAGTCTCACAGAGTAGTGGAAGGATGCCACATGGCTCTAGGAGAAACATTGAATAAATGACTAAGTTCTGTGGGGCTTTCATGAATGGGTCAGAACCATAAAGAGATGTGAAAGAGTTTCACATAGAAAAGGAGATATATTGAACACTTATAAGTAAAATAAATGAAATTCTAGTCAACAAATTTGAATTAAAATGCAAATGGTTAAGTTACTAAAAATGAAAGCAAATGAATGTAGAAACTTAATGAAGAAAAAACCATTCTAATGAAAATCAAAGCCAAAATTCACAATTTCATTAATTTTTTATAAATTGACTAAGTTTCAATATAAAACAATATGAACACTTAGTCTAAAATGAAGGAAAATAGACTAAATTGCCTAGGAAAAGAGGATAGAAAAATTTGAAATAGTTAGAAAAATTGACTAAATCCAAGTTTAAATGCCCTAGAGGGGGTAAACTAGATGTATTTATAAAACATGATTCATACCAAGACTTAATATATTTAAGCAAATTCAAAATTTACAACTGTAATGTCCTAAATGTGTTATTCAAACCAAGTGCAATAATGAAGTTTTGATTAACAAAATTGGTTAATATCAATGAAGCATCCAAAATGCATAGTAATATCCTTAAAAATAATGACTAAACTAAAATAAGAGGGTACCCTTATATGGAATTGAGGATGGTGTGTGTTGGACCCAAAAAATGGTGATTTTCATGGGCAATTTTTTATAAAATCATTCAGAACCTAGAATATTTGATTAAATCACTCTAAAAGTTAAACTACAAACCTACATACCTAAATACAAGTATAAATTGAAAAAAAAAATAGATTTAGACAAAATTAAAGAGATGAAGTCATTGAAGTATACTTTAACCTATAGTATACTAGTTCTAACTCTATTAAAGACCATCAATTTGTGTGAAAGTGATTAATTTTTTTATAGCTCTTGGATGCACATGAAATAATTCAGACCTATCTAAGAAATTATAAATTTTGAGAGGGAAAAAGTTGGATATTTATTTTGGTGAGAATAAAATGGGCACTTATCTACTACTATCTACGTGTTCATAACTCTGAAATAGATGCCTCTAGTCCCACTCAATGCCTTGCTCCACTACTAGCTAGGTTGGAAAGCATGTGGTGGAGGTTGTTTGAATCACCCTTTCAAGGAAGACTTCAGATTTTGTATTTTTATTTAATTTACCTCAAAAATTATTATGAAAATATTTTATAATTCTATCCATTAAGGGTTTGGGACCAAGCCAAGGGTATACCGATAAATTCAAAAAGTTTAGATTACCAAGACAAGCTTAAACTAGTTTAGTGTTTCCTCTTTGCTTTAGATGTTTAAAAATGTGTAGTTGGTGGCTTTAGATAAGAAAAAAAATATTCTAAAATTCACATATTCTATTTTGAATCACTATCCTTCAAAATTCACAATATAAAATTGAAATAGCTCATGCAATTATTCAATTATGGCTCTTCACTTTCTAACTTCTAAGGTTTAGATAACCTTCATGTTTTCATCAACCATTTGAGGCTATAGTCTAGTAATGTAGGGAAATTACTGATTTATTAGGTTATATGCTTTTCTCAACACTTTTTAGTTTGAGGATAACTTTTATTGATGCAATGGGATGCCAAGAAGGAACATTTCCATAATGTTGAAGCAGAAACAAAAATAAAATAAGGAAAAAAGAAAACACAAAAACTACTCAAAAATAAGCATATATTAAAATAAGAAGCTACTCTATAAAATAGGTAAACTAATCTAAAAAAATAAAACATAAAGTTGAGAAAGTTGACTAAGAAAATAGATGTAGAAAATAGGAAACTATTTACACTAATCTAAAAAAATCATTCCCAACACAATTGAGAGGGTGGATCTATAAATGCAGTGCAACATGATTTCCACTTGATTATAGTAGCAAGGTTATTCAATTCAATGTCATTATGAAGGTAAGGACATTTTGAATTTGATTAAAATCTCTTTGACTTTCCTTCCTACAAGATGAATGTTATTAACAAGCATTCTTTCAAAAGAACTAGGTGTCTCAATTCAAAAATTAGAATCAACATAGGCTTGGAAATAATACATCTAAAAGTATGGCTAGGTAAAATTAGGATATCCATGGCATACCTCATCAACTTCATAATCAATTTAACCCATGAGTGGAAAAATTTATGAATCATGTTCATGAAAAAAGATAATCATTGGTTAAATCAACATTCCCAAGGAAGGGCAACACTCCTCTCACAAATATTGAAACGTTAGGACATATATTACCTTAGGGATTATTAAGGTATTTAATTTCATCATTTGTACTCACATCTCTATGGAACACCTTAGAAAAATAATCATATAAAAAATCATCTGACAAGGAAGTGGAATCATACCTATAATCAAATAAATCCTCGATGTCTTTTTCAAAATACACCATCTGAGAGTTACCATCATCTTTATCCATACATTCAAGATTCAAACATGGCATTCCCAAATCCCTTATAGGTGTATTGACCTCTTGATATCTATTATACTCAATGATCATATCTTGCATGCTTTCATTTGGGTAAATTGAATATTGAATGATATCATCATCCTTATTTACATTTTAATCTTCTTTTATAAGTGGATCTATATTTAATATCTTCTCCTCCCTATCTAAAAGGTACATATCTTCTTCAATCATATCAAAATCTAGAAGATTACAAGCTTCAAAGTTAAACCTTTATAATACCCCATACTCAGGATATATAATTTATTGATGGAGACAATGACCTAGATCTTTACTATTGATATTCAAGTCAATGGAAGGAATAAACTCATATTTGTATTCAGCTAAAACATCACAAGGAATTGGGACTAAATCAATAAATAAACCACATATATCATTTATTTCCTTCCAAAACTCTCAATTTTATTCATTTCTATCATTGAAAAGATATACATACATGAATTTAGGATAATCATTCTCCTTTACTTCAAGATCAAAATCAACATAATCATAAACAATGGGTTTATCTAGTTTTTGTATCTCATGTTAATGAAAATCATATATAAGGGATACATTTACTTGGAGTTCAATGGATATTATATTGAGCATAAGAGGCTCTAGGGGACTATAGGAGGTGTCATACTCTTCTTGTTATTGTAATTCTAGTTGTTCTTATAATTTCAAGATTTACTCTTTAATATCTAAAATTCATTTCTCCACTTCAATCATATCATCAAAATCATGATCAGGTGGATCATAAAGAATAGCATATGATGTGATGGTGACATGGTCTTGGTTCTTATGATTATTAGTAAATACATTGAGGAGAGATGGATAATCTTTCACTAGGCTTCCAAATTGAATCAAGAATTGATTTTATAGACTCCTATAATTGGTAATAAAAATTTGTCACTAAGCTTGAATACCAATAATATTCTTCTCTTTTCAAATTGAAAGGAAAGATTATATAGGATACCTACTCAAATTACACTTTTAGCACATGCATATCCACTCTATAAGCAATAATGTGGTCCTTAGCATCTCCTATATGGTCACTCAAAAACTTTGGAAGTAAAAAAAATGGATCCTTAGGTAGGTCATGCTAAATTCTTGGGATGTTGATGGTTGATTGACCAAGCCAATACATGATGATATCCCCATAATTAAATGGATTAAGGATAGGATAAAAAATGGAACCATATGTGTAGCATGGCTATCTCTAATGGTTATGTTCCTCCTATGTCTCAATAAGTGAAACACAAGGGGTAAGAAATTAAATATGGCCCTTATGATCCATGTAGTGGGGTCCAAATTACCTTTATATAAACAATAATTAAAAGATAACTAACAAACAAGAATGGTCAGCAAGATTAAATTATCCAAAAAGTGTCCCTCCTTATAGAACCATAAATGTTGGTCACTCCAACTGACCCTCTTAAAAAATGGGCATTCATAGCCCCAATAAAGAGGTCTAAGGGAAAGCAACATGTACATGGGACAAAATATACCCATTAATTTTATGACTATGTTAGTTAGTCAAAGGGATAAGTAGTTCCCATATTTATTCTCAGATTGGCAAGTGTTACCACCATAGGTTCACCTAGTCTCCTGCTAATAAGATGTCTAATTCTTGATGTCTACTTAATTCAACAAATAAATAATTGAATGCTCTTTCACAATAATTCATTTCAACATCTAAACTAAGGTAGGATATCATCAAAAAAAGATAAAAATAGAGTAGGGTAAGGCATAAAATAGAGGGCATATTTAATCTAGATTATCTTCTTGATTCCAAGGACCTGAAAGCATGCCTAACCATAGTTATACCATTGTTTGCTTGGTCTATAAATTGCACAAACATGAGACACTCAATGGACAAGCTTTTAAAGATAAGTGTGAAATCCATTTATTCATTGAATCCATTCTAAATAAAACTACTCATAATTTTTATTTATTGAACATAGTGACTAAGATAATTCTACATAAAACATGAAATAACTCAATAAAATACTTATGATAGAGACCACATAACATAACTAAGACAATCATCTGCAACCACTCATATTAATAGTCCTATCACTAATTAATTAGTTAAATAAAAAGACTATAGACATTAAATGAACATACATAATAAAATATGTGTTCAACATTCTAAAATCATTATTTTATAATCAATATCTCTAGTTAGATAGTTTGGGCAAAACATAGAAGGAAAGCAGGGGTGATCCTATCAGAATTCCAACAACACTTGAATGCATCAAAATGTCAACCTTTGACAATGGCAATCCATCCTCTTTAAATAAATAATTCATGAATCTCATGGCCTCATATTCCATTTTATTCCACTAATGGGGTGGTTACATATATTTAATTATGATTTTAAAATTTAGATGAGATTCATGATTCTCTAACATATTTTCCTATTGAACCATGCCTTGCAGTTAGAGTCCATGCATGTTAAAGGCTGAAATTTTGCCTTTTAAATTTTTTTAATCTTATATGGACCTCTAAAAATTATTATTATACCATCAAATTTAGAACATAACCCATTCAAATATTTGGTGGCCTAGATGGATAGACATACCATCAACTTTCTTTCTCGATCTCCCTTGATGACTTGACATGTCTACATGACTCAATAGTCATTGCTTTTATCCACTCGACTAACATTATTTTCACATGGTGTTTTGTTACTTCCCCATATACTTTTCCTTGATCTATTATCATGTCCTACAATGTGTCTTCTCCTCACAAACCTAGATCTCAAATGTGTATCAAGACTATATGGATCTTTTTGGGGTAACAAGTTATCGAGATGACACCACATGGCATAATCTTAATAACTCTCTTGCCTATAGGGCCTAATGGTGTATTTATATCCTCATAAATATGGATTATATTTATGTTTCCACATGGATACATCCCACTAATCTATAAGCATGGAGGATCTCTTGATGTTTAGCTCCACCCAGGGCAATGGGCTATCAGAATGATGCCTTGTGGCTCTATCTTCTATCTCACCCAGAGGCCTTCTCAATATAAAATATCCTAAGGTAGTGGGTCACTAGGATGACACCATGTGGCTATATATTATATCTCACCTATAGGATTTACAATTATATAATCACCTGGGGTAGTGGGTTTTGGGATGATGTCACATGGTGTAATCCTACTAACCTACTCATCTAAAGGCTTGTTGAATAATTTAAGTCCTAAAAGTAGTGGAAAGATGCCACATGGCTCTAGGATAAACTTTAAATAAACAAGAAAAAAAATTATATATTTGAAAATGGGTCAAGACCATCAAGAGATATTAAAGAGTATTGCATGGAAAATAAGAAACACTAAGTGCCTACACCAAAAAGAAATAAAATCCTAGTCAATAAATTTGAATCAAAATGCAAATAGATAAGTTTTTAAAATTCAAATGGTTATGTTACTAAAATTAAAGTAGATGAATTTGGAAACTTAATAGATAAAAATCCATTTTCATTAAACTCAAATCCAAAATTCACCATTTTGCAAATTATTTATAAATTGACTAAGTCCCAAGATGAAATAATATGAACACTTAGTCAGTTAGTCTAAAATGAAGAATAAATGGATTAAATTACTCAATAAAAGAAGCCATAAAACTTTAAAATATTTAGACAACTTGCTTAAATCTAAGGTGAAATGGTCTAATGGGGGAACTTGATGTATTTATAAAATAGGATTTAGACCAAGACTTAATAAATCTAATAAAATTTATAATTTACAACTATAAGGTCCTAAATGTGTTATTCAGACCAAGTGAAATAATGAAGCTTTGATTAATAGACTTGGTTAGTAACAATGGAGCATCTAGAAGGTATAAATTTACATCTAAGACCCTTAAAACTAGAGGCCAAACTAAAACAAGAGGGTCCCCTTCTAATTAAATGAGGATGGGGCATATTGGACCCAACATGTGTGAAGTTACAAAGGTAAAATTTATATAATCATGCACTTGTTTTATAATCTAGATCCAATCCACTTTCTACCTGTTCTAGATATAGACCTGTGTTAGCATCAAAACTAGATATGTATTTTATTTTATTTGTCTTAGTAATATGTAGCATAGTTATACTTTCTATCTTTGACATCTCATCATAATAAATTTAGTATTAAAAATCATATAATTATATACAAAATTTTGGATCTACACAAGTAATTAATAGTGAAGATACAAAGAACAATGACACAACATGTATGTGGGAAAACCTCCAATAGAAGTAAAAACCCACCATATTTGATATTCAATATTCTAGAAACTATAATATCCCAATATAAATCTTCTTTCTCTTCTCACTTCTCAGATAATCTTCACAAATCCCTTACAAATATTAATCACACACAAATATCAATTTTCAAATCTATAATATTTCACACTAGGGATAAAACCTTATTTAGAGTGAAATGTGAAGGGAGGTGACCATTGTAACCAACAGGTTCAACTATCCTAAAAGACATTTTAATAACATTGGTAAGTATTAAATAAATATAATTTTATTATTTATTTACATGAGGTTTTCATCTCATGTTAATAAATAATATATTATTATTACTTAATTAACTACCAAGATAAGCTAAGGCTCAATTAAGCCCAATTTAGACATTAAGTGCTCAAACACTCCCCCTTAATGCTTAGTGGGGATAAAATTAATAGTCACCTTTAAAAAAAAATTACTATGTACATAATTTGAGACATTTAAAAACTTTCATCATGAAAAATGTCTCCTTTTTAAATAAAAGGAATTATAATCCATAGACTACTTGAAAGTAAGCTTAGGCTAGCATGATCATGAGACTACATCTCATAGTTTCTCATAATAATCAATTAATCATATTTAGAGCCTTTTATAATATAAGTACCTCCATTCAAAGTATGATTTTAAATTTTTTCACATGTAGATTTTGGATCAAATTTAACATCAAATTAAATAGGAGTAGATGTATATTTACAATGAAACATATTAAACTTAATAAGAAGATTATGTGCACACTTAAATAATAGAATGTTTATCTTGAAAGATAGTCATTCCTAAAAAATGATGTAAAATTCCTAAATTAGTCATTTCAAACATTTGATTTAGTTTATTCTTATATTTATGAATTAAACTAGTTAGATCACTAGTAATTAAAATATCATCAACATATAAAATAATTAAGATAACATGACCATAATTTAATTTAATAATAATATCATTATCAAAATAGTAGTTAGAGAAACCTAGTTCTTTTTTTTAAAAAAAGTAATTTTAGATTACCAAGTTCTAAGAGATTTTTTAAAATCATACAAGGATTTATTTAACTTTCACAAAAAATGTTCTTTGTTAGGATCAAGGAAACTTTTAGGATGATTCATGTAGATTTATTATTCTAAATCATCATTTATAAAATCATTCTTAACATTCATTTGGTGGATAACCAAACCATTTTAGGCTGCAATAATAATAAGTAATCTAATAATACTCATTTTCACTATAGGATCAAAGGTTTCAAGATAGTCAATTATGGGTTTCTGAGTAAACCCATAAGTGACTAATTTTGATTTAAACTTGTTAATTTTACCAATTAAATTATTTTTATAAATCCACCTATAACCAATAATATGCCTTTTAGGTGGAGGTGGGAAAAGATCCCAAGTGTAATTTGTAATTAAGGAATTGAACTTGACTTGCATAGTAACATTCTATCTATCAACTTGAATGACTTCCTCAAAATATTGAGGTTCACATTCATACATATCAATTAATGCATGATAATAATGTTGACTTATAGTTAATTTATTAAGATCAAAATTAGAATATTGGATTGAGGATTCTACCCATTAGGTTCTTTTAGTTTGAACATGAAATTTATGGGGTTACTCATACTATAAATCATACAAAGATGGATCAACTTATTCTAGCAAAAAAAATTATTCATAAGGAGAAAATGGAGATCCATGTTTATCAAAATAACATTGAGGAGGTTCCCTAGAGGGCTCACAAAAATATTTTGCAAGAATAATGACATTCCTATTCTAAATGATCTATCTTTTAGATGGATCATATACTCTTAGACCTTTATTGTTATCTCGATGACCTAAAAAAAATACAATAATATGAGGTAGCATCAAGCTTATTTTATTTAACCTTAGGAATAAAGATCAAAAAAGGAATACTAAAGATCTAACATGAGCCACACTAGGTTTCTTTTTATACCACATTTATAAGGAGTATAAAGATACAAATCTTTATTAGAGACTCTATTTAAAATATCCACAATAGTATTTATGGATTTGGCCCATAATAACTTATGAAATTTTTATAATACAACATTGTTCTAGCCATTTCTATAATTGTGCATTTTTTCCTTTCAACAATACTAGTTTTCTGAGGGGAATAAGGAGTTATTCATTCCCTTTGAACACCAAATTAATGAAAAAATAATAAAACTCTTTACTCATGTTTTAACCACAATTATTATATATTAATCACTTAATATAAAAATTAGAAGTATTTTCAATATTAGCTTTAAATTTATTTAATTTAGACAACACTTCAAATTTATTTTTAATGAAATATGACCAGATCATTCTTGTATAATCATATATAAAATTAATATCATAAAAATAACCATTAAGAGATACAAATTCAAGAGGTCATGCTACATCACTATGAACTAATTCTGAAGAATGAGAGAATTCACATCAAGATTATTGTGGAAGGGATTAATTAGTTATTTACCATGTAAGCAACCTTCACAAGTTTCATGATGGGAAGAGATAGAAGGTAAACAAACAATAATATTATTAGAATACATATCATGTAAACTTATAAAATTAACATGTTCTAATATTTCATGTCATTATTGATATTTATACCTACTATGCAATGAAAGTAAACATGCAGAAGCAGTAAAAATGTATAAGTTATTATTTTGAACACCTTCTTCAATCAAAGAACTAGATTGATTTATAATGGACCAGATATATTTAATAAATGTTACAATGAAATTATCATTTGTAAGTTGAGAGAAAGATATAATTTTTTTCTTAAGCTTAGGTACATATAAAACATCATTAATAAATATATTTTTAAATTTTACCTTTCTTTGCTTAGTTGCTTCTAAAATGAACTATCTCCTAAATAGATATTTTAAGAGATGTCTCTATAATTATAACAAAATATTAGATAGGTAATTTATATGTTTTGATGCACCAATATCTAGAATCCATTCATTATCATTTGAGGAAAATAAAGTTGCATATAAAATAACAACATTAGAATTTTGATCCTGATTGTTATTTTGATTAAGGTTTTGATTATTTTGATTATTTTTATTATATTTATTCATTTTTAATTTTTATAATATTAATTATTAACTCTATATTTTTTATATAACAAGTTTCCCTTTTATGACCAGATTTATTACACAACTTATAATTTCCATTAAACTTATGTTTATTATTCGTATTACTAAATATTTTATTCCCATTTTTTCCTTTTGTAGAATTAGGGTTAGGTTTATGGTTAATATTATACTTATAAATAAGGTTGACAATGAGAATTTCCTTAGTGGAATTATCATTATAATTAAAATTAGACATCACTTGTTCTTATTGAATTAGAAGAGCTAACAAGGTAGTGAGGTCTAGGATATCTTGATCTATTTGGTATTTTGAATTAAGAATTGAGATAAAATTACAAAAAAAATAATGAATGTTAATATGAATAATAAAATAAATCAATTGATCATAAATAAAATTTCAGTTAAAACCATCTAACTAAGCTTTAATATTCTTAATTTTAATAATAAAATTAACAATCTTTTCATCACCTTTCATAGGTGTAGTTAGCAATATAATAATTAATTTAATAATTATAGAGAGATAAGTGCCCTCATGCATAGAATCAAAGATTTTAAAAACATCTCCTTATTACTAATATGGAATAGGAATTCATCCTTAAAACTTCACAAGATAATCGACATGGATTCTTGTGATTTATATTGAAAATAATGAAAATGTTCAAGGGTGACATGTCATCCTAATAGAGCTTTTTCAGTCCCAATAATAATATTACATAACCTTGAAACCATAATTTTTTCTTTAACATAAATTTTCTATATATTATAGTTAGATTCATTAAGCATTTGAGATTTATCTAATACAAATTTAGGAGAATCTATTGCTTCCCTTTAATATTGACATGACAAAACTAGATAATGATTAAATTTGAAACCCTTTTAAACGTGAATTTATGCTCTATTTGTAATTAAAATAAATTGAAAGTGTAAAAATAATAATAATTATTCAAATTAGTGTTAGTCAAAGTAAAAATTTGTGAAAGTTTGTAACAAAATGAGGTGTCATAAGTGTCATAATAATAAAATAATAATTAATAATAATAAAGAATATTATTTAATTCATACTTTAAATTTATTTGATTTTAAATCAAATTATAAGGATAAAAAATAAATAGTTATTCAAATATATGCTAAACAATACAAAAAAATTGAAGCAAAAAATCACTAATTTATGTGTCACAAGTGTCACACACAAAATAATTATCAAAAAATTGTAATTAAAAAGGATGTAAATAATATAATATGAGGCTTAAAAATAAAACATTTACCACACTAATGTGTCCAAAACATGCAAAAGTCTAGGAAATGATAGGTCACATGGTTATGTTTGGAAAAATATTGTCAAGGTGAAATGTCACAAAAAGATGACAACAATTAGGGGTTTGAATGCTTGATACTTCGTATGCAAACCAAAAATATTTTTTTAAAATAAAATTATAATAAATTAATTTGACAAAAAATAGCTTGGTGGTAGTAATTTTTTAACACTAGACCTCCACTTTGCAAGAGCCTAACAAAATAACACCCACCAAGTCCTCTACACTACCACTTGAAATAATACATACACTATTCATTTTTTAATATTAGAGATAGATAGATAGATAGATAGATAGATAGATAGATAGATAGATAGATAGATAGATAGATAGATAGATAGATAGATAGATAGATAGATAGATAGATAGATAGATAGATACTGTGTATGAAAAATATTTTGGCTCTTTTAACTTTTAGATAAAAAGTAATTAGAAATTGGTGGGACCCTTTTATATTTTCATGGAATTTTAAGTTTTAATTTAAAAAAATTAATAAATATATTTTTAAAAATATAGAATTACATTTAAATGCACATGTGTAGAAGTATGGTATAGGGAGGAGAGCAGGGGTGATGATATAGATTGGAAGAGGCCACCACAATCCTTGAAACTTTTTAGACACTCCTCCACATGTCTAGAGAAGAGAATCAATCTTTAAAAAATAATATTTGATCTCAAAATTCAATGTTTGTGTAATTTTTAGCCCATATAGGCCATACAGGTATGCTCCAAACACATGAGAACTTCCAAAATAAATTTTTTGAAGCTTTAGTAGGCTCAACAAGGATATTATTAGGAAAAATGAGTGAATATTCACCTCTTATACACAAATTTTAGGTTTTATGATAATTAATTTGATTTTTCTTGTGATTTTACACCATATAGGTCATACATGGGTGGTAAATCACATCTAGAAGGAATTTTGGATGTTGGTTGAAGTATTGATGTTTGATCTTGCTCAAATATATCTCTACCACATTCCAAAACACCAAAATTAAAGCAATAAGAATTTTAATCCAAATAATATGCTTCCATATCCATACTCCTACTGTACATGGATGAATATGAGTGATAAAATGGATGAAAAAACTTACACAAAGGTATCCACAAGCTAGTCAATAAATTCAAATGATTTTTCCAATCAATAAATAATGTCAAACTTGCTTTGAGAACATGTAAAAAACATATAATTATATTCATAGTGTTGGATATATATAATTAATTTATAATAAAGATATCTACAACAATGACACATGTAGGTGGGAAAACCTCCAATGGAGGTAAAATACCCATAGTAGTTGATATTGAATATTTGAAAAACTATAATATCCCAATGCAAATCCTCTTCCTCTTCTCCCTTCTCAAACAATCTTCACAAATCCCTTACAAATATTTTCCACACACAAATATGAATTTTCCATTTCATAATATTTCACACTAGGGGAAAACCCCTATTATAGTGAAATGTGAATGGAGGTGACCATTGTAACCAATGGGTTTAGCCATCCTGAAACACATTTTAATAACATTGGTAATTATTAAAAAAATATAATTTTATTATTTATTTACATGAGGTTTTCATCTCTTGTTAATTAATAATATATTATTATTATTTAATTAAATACCAAGGTAAGCTAAGAGTCAAATAAGTCCACTTAGACATTAAATGCTCTAACATCTAGTATATGTACATCTAAGTTTTGTAAACAATTAGCCTACTTTACAGATAGTCTACCATCCTTTTTCTATAGGCAATCTCTTACCCCTTTAACCCTAGATATCCCCATATCTATATTTTAGGGTTAAATATTTGGTGACCCTGATCTTTGAACATTATTTTTTATTAAACATCCCATATAGGATGTTTATTACCTATCTTATCCTAATATTTTTATTCTTTATCTCTCTTATCATGGATGGCATTGATTGATTTTATGAGTATAATTATGAAATTATCCAATTTTATATCAAAAAAGGGGTAAAAATTGATTATTCTTGTATTATTCCAAATGCCAAAGAATTTAATCTCAAATATTTGAATGTGGTATGTACCATCCCTTTAATTAGGTCCATGTTCCCACCAATTCAAGACATGGTTCGATCCATCTTAAGGAAGATAAATATCCTTTACTATTAATTCCTACACCACCATCATATGATTTTGGCCTTTGATATTTTATAAAATATGGATATGTAGGATAAGGGTTGGGAAAACGTGATCAAATTATAACCCACCTATATATTTAAAATATAATACATATCAGTAAGGCTTAGCACTTCTATAAAAATACATGAGGTGCCAATAAGGCAAGTCATCTAATAATGCCCATCTTGCATATTCTACCATAAAAGTGGATACATATGACCAAGATGCTCCTTCATATGATCATCAAAATTTATAACAAATATATAAATAAATTATGAATAATTTAAAAATTACTTATAATGGGGACATACCTTCAAATAAACTAATTCAAACCCCCTTAATTCCCATGTTTTCAAATAATGTCCCCCTTATCAATGTTGATGATTCTCTTTTCCTTGCATTTGACATTGATAATTTTCAAAAGGTTAACTAAAACATCATGGAATATTTAGCAAGTAACTTTAAGGCACCAAAAAGAGTGAAGTATTTCAAACCTAAAGTTTCAAAGGCTTTTAATGTTCCAAATCTTGCAACTAAGGTCTTTAAACCAAGGGATATTTTTCTCCCAAAATATTCATTTATGAAAAAGGTTTATACCATACTAAAATGTGTACCTTTACAAAATATCCATAAAATACTAATTTTTATATCTCTACCAAATGTGAGTGAACCAAGATCTTAAAATGATATACCAAGGGTAATAAAATTCATAGATCCAATTCCATTAACAAGGTATTCTAAATTCAATGATTCAAAACATGCACTTGTTATCCATGAGGATGATGATACTCATATACCCAACTTTAATAGAGGTGGTGGATTAGAATAAATGATAACACCTATGAAAATCACCAACATTACCATGGAGTATCTTATTTTTATGATGATCACTATTGGGGATCTTTAAAAATAGGTTTTTATACTTCAAATGCAACTGGATTTCCATAATACTAATGAAAATGTTACCTCATTAAAAAGTAAGCCTCTTAAAAAATGTATACTTGAATATCCTTATCCACAATATTTTGAACTACTAGATTTAATTCTCTTTTTAATTCATAAGGACCCATTCAACCACATGATTAACTATGTACATTCTTTTGGTAAATGGACAAAAGATGACAATTTTTTACTAAAAGTATACCATATAAGCATTTATGATGAGGCTCATAATTGGTTTTATAGCCTACCAAAAGGTTCCTTAAAAACTTTTTCACAATTATAATTTGAATTCTTCATGTCTTTCAATATCCATAAGGTGTCAACACTTACATTAGTACATTTTCACAATCTCAAACAATGTGATCATGAATCCCTTCAAGATTATACTATTCAGCTCAAAAGTACAACATATGATCTAGAATTTAGAACTTTAGATTTGGAGTTACAATTCATTTTGAGTAGAGGTCTTATTTATCCATTAAAATAAATAAAATTTTATAAACAATATGATTCATTTACCCATTTATATGTGGATGCACATAAATATGCTTCATTCATCCTTACTCATCCATAGGAGATTAACATATCCCCTTATAAGTACCAAAATTTTATTCCTCATAAAAAGGAGGGAGATGAGTTACCAAATTAATGCTATAAATAAAAATGTGGAATTCCTAATCTTTATATGCATGCTCAACAAGGTTTACTCAATATGGGACCAATCCAAGGTCTACATCTTATACAAACACCCCAAGGTGAATAAACCAAAAATAATCCATGCAAATAATATTTAACAATCACATTATTCATGGGTGGTGATTATGTTTGGAATAACCATATATATCCTACACAAATGAAAATAACTTACAATGTAAGAGGCTTCCAACAAATTGGCTTTGATTTTAAAAATGTACAAACTAGAGGAGGCTTGAAAGACTCCTTGCAAAAAATAATACTACCAATTATTTGTGGCCATAAATTAATTCAAAAAATGGTTTGGGTTATTACTATGACTTCTCCATATGCATTTACATTGGTAAATCTTGGTCATACCAAATGGAAGTAAAAATTGACCAAAATTAGTAGCGTATTTCTTTTTCTAATGAAGGCAAATTGATCCATATTCCAAATGATAGCATTAGTTATTATATTGCACATGTAAAACATGAGGAGGAAAATTATATGTACCATTTAATCTTATCCAACCATGATATAAACAATGTAAAATATCCAACTTAAGGTTATAAGGTCCCTAAAATATTCCAAAAATACCCAAAAAAATAAAAATAAATAAAAAATCCAAAAATATTTTCAGCATTTATATATCCCATTACCTCCATGGCATATATGTTGTTGTTTCCATGTTGGTATATGAAATATTAGTACTTCATGTGTGTGTGTGTGTGTGTGTGTGTGTGTGTGTGTGTGTGTGTGTGTGTGTGTGTGACACATCTTTTGAGTGTGATACAGGCATACATAAATACAATATCTATGTACTTTTGTATGTTTGGGATCTCCCTCTACTCATGTTACCATGACATTGGGGGCATCCACCTCTATTATCATGATATATCTATGTTATATCATTCTATGATCACTTTACATTATCATGTCTGATCTCATATATGTACTTACACATGCCTTTATCCATGCTTATACCATTCACATTATATTTTATATGTTATGTACATAAATTTTTTGATATCACATATATCCAGGGACTAGAATGATAAGTTTATGATTTTTTATTATGCTTTCATTTATGCACTTTCTTGAGTGTCTTATCTTGATATTATCTTATTTGTTGATAATTTTAATATGATCCATTTTTTTCGGCCCCCATGCCTTATTTTCCATTGACATTTTAATATTTCATTTTTATTTTTTATGGACATTTGAATACATCATTTTTTATTTTATAGACATTTGACTAAGTCATATCCATTTGATTGTGTGGCATTTAAACATGCCCCTTATTTTTAGTCTCCTTGGATATTTGAAATTTGATTTAATTTTGAGTATTCTTATGTGTTTATTTGATTCTTATTGAGATTATAATATTACTATCTATGCATTCCCATGATCTACATCATGTATATTAGGACTTGGTGTGATCACATTCTTAATGCTTCAATGACATATCTACCTAGACATGTTCCCTCAATATACTACATGGTACATCCATAGTTTACATAGTTATCTTATCCTTTTGAGGTAAGGTAGCTACCATTTTTTTATTTCTTCACCTAAAAAAAGGGAATATTAGTGGTGTCATACCATGGAGGCATCACTCACACATTAATTCATAGATTTATATACAATGGCGGTATGTTTTAGAAGCATTTTCTCCACACTTATTTAGTATTTAGCATACTTAGATAACAGTGGGGTCATGTTTTGGAAACATGTTCTCCATACACCAATTATCAGATATAGATTGCAATGTGTCCATGTTATGGGAACATGTTCTCCACATTGGAACTTATATCATTTTTTATATTTATCCATATATAGTGGGGCATGATTTGAAAATGTGTTTTCCACACTTACATAGTTTTAGATTGGCCAAATTTCATAGTTATATCATTCAAAAACACATTATCAAAAAAAATTATACATTGGTACCATTGTTATATAGTTTTATCATGAGACATATATAAGGTGCATATGCTATGTCATGTGCACCTAATATTGAAAAATTAAATCAATTTTATAGTCCAAACACTTTTATTGAATGGCATCACCCATTAGGTTGGACTTTATGGTTTGTATTGACCCAATATATTGCATTGATTAGTTCATTTTTTGGTATGGTTGATGTGATTCAATCACTCATTATTTTCAAGTTTATAGGTTAGACCTAATTACATCATCCATCCTCACTAGTTTTATAATATGATTTGACTTGGTTCACTCACACCCACTAGGTTATAAGTATGATTTGGTTTCATGAATGAGATAATCTCAAATACCAAGTGGAAACTCATCTTTTCTCCAGGGTTTAGGGCTTGTTCCCTCTAATATATATATATATATATATATATATATAACAATAAATATTTCAAATTCTAAATTTATATTTGTCCTAATCTTAGTTTTAGTGATTTATAATGATATATATTTCAAATAAATTTTCCAAAAGGTAATATGGTTGCATCAATACACAGATGCAGTCCTAAAACTTTCTCTCTTTCAATTTCAATGTTTTTAATTTTATATTATATACACTAATTATATATATTTTGACATGCTCTTGGTTGTAGGTTAGTCACTAGAAAAACACTCAAGTTGGACTCAAGCAAAGGTAAGGTGTGTTATACACATCCAAGTACACATTTTTTTCCTTTAAAGTAGTTATTTCATTACTATATTAAAGGGAGGGAATTGTAGACACTATTTCTAGATTATATAGTACCTAAGACTTTTACACTTATAAAATACATATTATGGATATGCCTTTAGCTTTTAAACCTTTCCCGCTACCAAAAGGCTCACATATGTTATCTCTCTATGCCTAAATGCTTATATCTTAGTACAACCTATATTATTATGATGAATCACACCTTATATATTTATTATAATGTTATAAACCTACTTATCTTCCATCTTTTTAGGTTTTGGACTTGCACCTATTTTCTAATTACCTAGACACTTGTGTCTTTATCAGACACTTACATTGACACAAATGTCCTGCCCTAACGTAAGTGCATAGTGTCCTAAAGTCATATAATTTTAAAATTAAATTTATTCATATGGTTTACCTAAGTTATTTCATGTGATATATTCTTCAAAGTATTTGTATAAAATACAAGTTTAACCCTCATTAATTCCTCACCTAGAAAACACCTAGAAATACCAAGGTAACTTACTAATAGAATTTTATCAAGCACTCAAGTGAGAAAAACTTCCCTATTTTATTCTATTTACACATCAATCATAGGGTCATCACATATATAGGTTTGAATTACTAAAGGCATAACCTAAGATATATATTTTCCAAGTTATAATCTAGGTCACTATTATACTTGCTTATCACACTTGCATGATTAAAACACAAGTCAACATGTAGGGGAGAACTACATAAGTTTGAATCCCACTTCATAGTATTGGATATGTAGGCATCACTCATTGATAGAGGGTTCTTTGGGGAAGTTTGACATTGTGTGCCCACTAACCCATTTTTACCATAGCTAATATCTAAATATACAAGATTGAAGGTGACATGGAATCTAGAAACATATAGGTGGTCATATATAGTTTTAATAGGTATTCCATACTAGACACCTAAGTCCAAGTCAGATAGTAGCATTGACATAACCATCTAAGGTCATTGTAAATGTCTAAAGATATATAGGTAGAGCTTTCGAAATTGGGTGACTATTCTAGAATCTAGATCTAGTCTACTTTATGCATGTTCTAAATCTAGATCTATGTTAGCATCAAAACAAGATAAGTATCTTGTTTTATTTTTCAATGGAATATCTAAAATATCTATACAATCTATCTTTATCATCTCAAAATAATAAATTTAGTATATGTTCATCTAAGTTTTGAAAATAATTGGACTACTTTAGAGATAGTATACCATCCTTGTGCCATAGGTTATATCTTACCCCCAATAACCCTAGATATCCCCATATCATATTTTAGGGTTAAACATTTATCTATTTTAATTTAAATTATTTCAATTCTTTCAATTTTAGAGTAAATACATTGATTATATATTTTTCTATGCTCTTGGTTGCAGGTTAGTCACTAGAAAATCACTCAAGTTGGACTCAAGCAAAGTCAAGATGTGTTATACATGCCTAGGCACACATTCATTTTATTTTAAACTAGAAATTTCATTAATAGATTAAAGGGGAGGTAAATTTAGACGCTATTTCTAAATTATATATCACCCCCATGTTATACACTTGTAAAATACATATCATGGATGTACTTTCAGATTCTAAACCTTTCTTGATCCCAAAAGGCTCACATACATTATCTCTTTATGCCTAATTAATTATATCTTAGTTTGACTCATAATTTTCTAAACCTATTTATCTTCCATCTCTACAAGTTTTGTAACTACACTTATTTTTCAATTCTTTAAACACTTACTTGCAATGATGCAAGTGTCCTATCATAATGCAAGTGTTAATTTCCATAAAGTCATCCAATTTTCAAGTGAAACATATTCCTATGGTCATCTTAAGTTATTTAATGTGAGATATTCTATAAATGGGTTAGTATAAAATACAATGTCAACCATCATTCATTCCTCACCTAGAAAAAACCTATAGAAACCGATGAAACATACCAAAAGTATTCTATTAATCACTCAAATGAGAAAGTATTTCCTATTTTCTCCTACTTCCACATAATTTGTATGGACAACACATCTATAGGTCTGAAATACTAAAGGAGTAGCCCAAGTTCTATATTTTCTAAGTTACAAGATAGTTATTTTTGTACTTGCTTATCACACATTGCATGATTCACATGAAAACAAACATGTAGGGGAGAAATACATAACTTTGAGGCCCTATTCATAGTATTGGATATATAGGTAGTGTTCATTGATACATGGTTATTTGGGGTATATTGACATCACGTGACCACTAACCCATTTTTTCATACCTAGTATGAAGATGAAAAACTAAGGTTTTGATATTTGAGAAAGAGTGATAGTCCATGACCCAAATATGAATGCACTAGAACAAAGGTGACACAGAACCTAGAAGCATCTAGGTGATCACATCAAATTTTAGTAGGTATTTTATACTAGACACTTGTTTCCAAGTGAAATAGTAGAATCGATGTAACTATCCTAGGTTGATGAAAGTGCCTAAAGCGACAAAGGTATAATTTCTAAAATCAGGTGACTATTCTAGAATCTAGATCCATTCCACTTTCTACTTGTTCCAAATCTACATATATGATATCATCATAACTAGCTAAGTATCTTATTATATTTATCATTACAAAATATAGCATAGTTGTACTTTTTATCTTTATCATCTCAACATAAAAAAATTAGTATATCCTTGATTAAATTTTGTAAATAATTGGTCTAATTTAGAGATAGTCTACCATCCTTATGCCCAAGGCTATATCTTACCCTTTAACCTTAGATATACCCACATCTAGATTTTAGGGTTAAGCACTCATATTTAAATTTGATTGTTGTATGACTCTATTTATGTTTTTAACTATAGTATGCATTAAAAACATCAATAAATAATCAATGATTATAAGATGGATTACATTTAATATTTTATTTTATTTTATAGATACATTATGTTAATAAGAGGGCCAATTGTATTATGGAATCACTCTTACTATCATATTGATCATGGTTTACTAAGTTTATTACTATATTATCTAGGTTAAATTTACATTACATCCACCTCTTCCCCCCCCCCCCCCCCTCTCTCTCTCTCTCTCTCTCTCTCTCTCTCTCTCTCTCTCTCTCTCTCTCTCTCTCTCTCTCTCTCTCTCTCTCTCAATTTCAATCTATTTCAAGTAATTTTAACCTAGATTATATACATTAATTTTACATTGTAACATGTTCTTGGTTGTAGGTCAGTCACCATTAAATCACTCAAATTAAACTCTAGCAAAGAATTCAAATTCAAATCAAGCAAAGACAAGGTGTGTATACCCACCTAGGTATTTATTCCATTCCTTTAAATTAGCAATTTCATTACTAGATTAAATGGGTGAAATGTATATGATATTTTATGATTATGTACCATATCAGTATTGTGCACTTAGAAAACTCAAACCTTGGTTGTTACTCTTATTTATATAAATTCCTTGCTTCTACAAACCTTGCATTTTCTCTATATTATGAACATTGGCTTATATATTAGTCTGAGCAGTCTTATATTGATGCCTTATACATCCTATCCTTCCCAAAATTCTTAAAATGTGATTATCTTACACCTCTATAATTTGTGATCCTATACCTACTCTCTAGACACTAATTTCTAGGATAGACAGTAACATCAACATTACTATTTTACCCCAATGTAAGTGTCCAATGCCTTAAAGTCATCTAATTTGAAAATGAAACATATTAAAATGGTTGTTCTAAGTGATTTAATGTGAGTTATCTCCCAATAGGATTAGTATAAATATAATATCAAACCTCATGCATTCACCACCTATAAATTAGGCCAAATGAGCATTCAAGAGGCACTCAAGTTATCAACATATTTCCTATTCTACCCTATTATAATATAATCCAAATGAACAACCCAACTACAGGTCTAAAGTATTAAAAGAGTAATCATAAGGTCTTATTTTCTAAGTTACAAGATAGGTCACCATTGTACTTGATTTATATGTATTGCATGATTCACACACAAACTAACATGTAGGAGAGAACTACGAGTCTAAGGCCCTCTTCTAGAGTATTGAATATGTAGGTAGTGCCCTTTGAAAATGGGTTCATTACGAGTCATATTTATAATGTGTTCCCACTAACCCATTTTTACCCAAGGTCAAATTGAAGATGTAAACCTAGGGTTTTGACATTTCACCAAGAGTGAAAATCTATGACCTAGATATAAATACACTAGAGTGAAGGTGAATCCAAACCTAAAAACATCTAAGTGGTCAAATCATGTTTCAAAATATATTGTTTATAGGACACTGGTGTCAAACCTAGACAATAGCATTGATTCCACCATCCCAGATTGATGTAACTATCTAAAGAGCCAAAGGCACTAGATAAAGAATCTAACAACTATTTCAAAACCACCTTCCCACCTATTTTTTGCATATTCTAGATCTAACATTGTGTTAACATTAGAAAAATCTAAGTACATCACTTTGATATCATTTAATATATCTAACATATTTTTAATTTCTATTTATATATTATCTCAATTTAATAAATTTAGCATATGGTACATCTAAGGTTAACATTTAATTGGCCTGTTATACATATGATATTAACCCTTATTCCCTATAATTTCTATATCTTTAACCCTATCTAACCAAGTAGGATCCAAATCCATATTAGGGTTAAAAAATTTCATACATTACATCCTTGTTAGTCAAAAATAGGTTACTTTTCATACCCAAAAATCCCTATTCATTACTCAATAAACCATTCCTCCATTCAGACCACAGTTCCCTCTAAATCAACATCATACTCAACAATAAGTGACTTACCAAAAAAAAGTGACATATCAATAATATAATCTCAATCAATGGGTGAAAATTCATAGTAAAACCAATTTTGGAAAAATTCATTAATACCCTCTACCACTTATTTATCTAGGTCAAGGTAATCTAATGCACCTATCATGTGCCCAATCTTGCTCAATATGTACCCACTTTTCAGGACTTGTAAGAGTTAATAGATGTAGTTTATGCTATCCAAATAGGAAATCAGAGTAATAATGTCAAGTTATATGATATATGCTCTTATCCCTTTGATATGATTTATCCTTGATCCCATTCCCACATCATTATGAGATTCCCAAATTCAAAAAATACAAAAGGAAGGATGATTCAAAGGAGCACTTGAAAGAGTTGTTCATTGCTTGTCAAGAGGTTGTATATAGTATCATGTAGTTTCTTCACTTATTTTCCCAAAGTTTTCTTGGAAAATAATTGGAGTGGTTTTTCCATTTACCCAAAAAATATGTTAATAACTTTCATGATTTATCTAACAAATTTGTGCATAGCTTTTATTATGATGTAGAACATGAGGTGACCATGGTTGAATTGTGTCATTCCAAATAAAGAGGATGAGAAAGTTTTATAGTTAATTTAAATGGTGGTGCACATTGGCCATCTGATTCCCACACAATCTCCATGATAAATAATTCTCTACAGTCTTTACCACCAATTTATAACTATGCATAGCTTATAATCTTAGACTTCATTGTACAAACACATTCGAAGATATTATCGATAACTTAATAAAAATCAAGAAATCCCTCATTGATAAATAGGTGATCAAATTCTATTCTCAAAACCAAATTTGAAATAAGCTACATACACTAGATCTAGTGTAAGCTCAAGAAAGTACATTTGAAAAGCCTAAGCTATTCAACATGAACAAAAATGTTTTAGGTGACAAGGTAACCAAATCTAAACATGTGTAGATAGTGTAACCATTCCTTGCTAAATCAATGCCACCAACTTAGACACTTAAATTTTAATGACCACCTCCAATAAGAGGTCAATACTAAAATAGATTTTTTAGTGATCTTGTTGAACCTATTGAGGTAGTGTTCTAGAAGCTAGTTTTAGCTAACATGATCATTTACCCAGTTCCAAATACGTTTCCAAAAGGCCAACCTAAACCTAATCGGTACAGGGAATATGAGTTTTGTGATTATCATCAGGTTAAAGGTCATCCTATTCATAGATGTGTGAAGCTTCACCACTTTATCCAAGATTTTCTAGAGAATGGTGAAATAGAGTTGAATAATGTGGCTTCAATGTTTAATCATAATCTGGGTATTTATAAAAACCCTTTTTTGTAACATAAATATAATAGTCATAATTAGAATCAACATCAAGCCAAAAATCCAAATCAAAATATACCTCCCAAAAAACAAAATCAATATAATATAATTTATAAAAACATTTGAAATATATATATGTGTGTGTGTGTGTGTGTGTGTATACACACACACACACACAAACACACACACACACACACACACACACACACACACACACACACACACACACACACACACACACACACACACACACACACACACACACACACACACACACACACACACAGAGTATTGTACACTTGAAATATAATTTAAGAGATCAAAATAAGGTACCTACTATAAAATACAATGACATAAAATTTATAGAAGTTATGAATTGATAAATATATAAATTATGGTTAGGGTTAGATATATGTGCTTAAAATGGATTTATTATTTCTATATTATACTTTTTTGACTTTGGTTATGTAAAACTACTTAACAAAACCTATAAATATAATCTCAATTAAAAAAATGGCTTTATTATATATAGGGACAATTGTGCAGTAGTTGGTAGGGTCACAATGTGTTTTTTTTCCTCTATTGTGACTCTATATATGTTTAGTACTCATTGATTCTAAAATTTTGAGGTTGTTTTCCTTAATTTGTAGTTCATATTTTTTTATGAACTCTGATTTGATGCATAGATAACCTACAAGAGACAAAAACTAGCCTATAAAAGGAAAAAAAAGATAAAATTAAAAAGGAAAATAAAGTGGTGAAGTGGGATATGGTTGAGTTATCCTTATAAAATCCATTTTTAATTGAGTTCTACTTACATAGTCTATATCAACCTCAAGCTAATGTAGTTCTCCTTATTGGGAAGATCATATAAGTGTAATGAATGCATCTATCAAATTCAATTAAAATTGTTGATAAAGTCTGGCCTCAACTTACAAGAAAAAAAATGTTAACTTAGCTAGTGAATATATCATTGAGGCATAATTTTAGTAGGGCTCTTTGATAAATAGATAAGTGATTTTAAAATTGCCTTTGCATAAGAGTGTTAGAGAGTAACCAAACGAGTTTAAGTGAGATACTTTATTTTCTCTTATAGGATAACTTTTAAATTATTTATGATAACTGACCTTATGGATCATGTGGGAGAGAAATTAGGAAGCATGTAAATTTGAAAAATTACTCATTATAGTGTGGGAGACAAGTTCTCACTAATAGACAAGTGTGTAGTATTCCCCTATCTCCTAGTGTGTACTTATTTGAATTGGATAGAGGCTTTTTAAACTAAATTGGAAGTGAAGTGTATACTAATTAAGGATTTTTAATAACAAATTATGGAATTTTATAATATGTTCATATAAATTTTAAGACTTAGAAGGCTCACATATAGATAAATGGCTACTGGAATGGTGACTTAGCCAAGCAAAGTAAAAGTTTCATGGACTAGTATTTTCAAGTATTTATTGATTTAATTTTAGTGTCTATATCCCCCCTTCTATTGATTCATAAATTAATATAGTAAATGAAATGTGATACTTGAGTAAGTATACACACTTTGCCTTTTTTATGAAGATGTGCATTCCCCCTTATTGAGGCATGTTGGTAAGTATTTAATTTAGAGTGATCAAGTCTTAATTTAAAAATTAAGTATAGGTACTTGAGTTGGAAATTTTCATGATCCAACCTTCATAGAGTACACTAAAAATGTGTGAAGATATGGGAACCAAAAAATTGGTTTGCTAAAGTGCAACCAAAACACTAAGTGTTACTAATGTCTCAACCAATCCATTTTCTAAATTGAGAGACAAGAGGTGAGAACTAATAGATGGTTTGCTAAAGTACAATTGAGATGTGGAGTGTCACTAAGATTAAATATGTTCCACTTATAAAATATAAATCACACTACTATAGACAAATCTAGATTTAAAATGAAAATTTGTAAATTTGCTTGATACTTGATACTTTTAAAAAGATAAGTCTGATTTTTGAAAAATAGTAGCATGGTCATGAATGTCTATCATGCCCCCTATATTTCATAGAGTACCAAATGTGATATTTTATAAAAAAAACCTTCTACTATCTTCACATAAGTGTGTATGTTCTCAAGTGACTACATGAGTGGAGAACATAGGCCAAACAAATGCCCCCATGATATGAATAATTATATTTTTTTCAAATTATAATCAAAAATAAAAATTTATTACTCGAAAAGGTCCATTATGATTCCCCACTTTTTAGATGAGGGAGATTTATTATAAAATCAAGTATCTCAAAATAAAAAATGAGAGTATTTATGAAATATAGATAAAGCATGTAATAGTCATTTGCAAAAATTAAATTTTTTATTAAATAATATAGATTTAATCATTGAAACATTTAAATAATTTGTATACTTTATTAAATAATGTACGTTTGATATAGAAATGTAATAGTAAAAAAGAAGAATTGTAAATAACTTTAAATATTTGAATATGTATTATAATCATAGAATTGAAAAGCTAAAGAATTGGAACACATAGATAATATTATACATGACATGTATCATGGCATCATCGATGGATAAATATGTATATAATAATGTATGATAAGAGTCATGGCACCATAGTATCCATAGAGAAAGCATGCAAACAAAGTCACACAAATCATCATGAAAGAGGTCCTAGAGGCCACATACAAGAGACACATAAGATGTCACAAAGAGTATATAAACATTTCATAAATTTCACATATATATCCCAAAGGTTGAATATAGCAACATAAACATGTCACGTAAGGCATAGAATTCCAAGAAGGCCACACACACAAAGTTATGGTTGTGTTACATAAAAAAGGTGTATGTTTAACATACATAAGGCCAAAGGCTTCATACAATGAAAAAACACTTTTTTAAAGTATGTTATGAAATTGAAATGAACATGTAATAATAGCATATAGTAAATGGAGCTAGAATAAGTAAAGCATGTGTATTTGTGTTTTATTTTAGCATGTATAATTTTTACCAAAACATATATGAGGATAAAATGAAATTATTAAAGCATTTATTGTCATTTTTAGCTCAAATTCAAATCAATATTTTGAGTAGATATAACCTATAAGGTGTTCATATAGAAAAACATGATCCCCCTAAATAAGCAAGGTTGTTGTATGAGAGGATTTATCGACATCAAACCATGTGAAGGTATGCTTTAGCTTTGAAATTATATAGATATCTAAGTGTGAATTATGTTTTGTGTGTAAAAACCTATGCTATAAGTCCATGTGACTGGGTTACCATTCAAAATAGAGAGTGAATATGCCAATGGATAGGTGTGTAGTGTGACATTGTCTATAGACTATGATTTTGTCTAGAGTGACTCTATTTAACAATTTCATATCTGAGTATTTTTTTTATGTATGAAGACTATTTTGTATTGTATAATTTATCTTGTTTCACACTCATAATACCTTTTAAGAAGCAATATGCCCTGAATAAGGTGTTATATACTAAAATATAAGGTAATAGGACAATAAAAAAACATATTCAACAACATACAAAGATGCCTTTAGGTCATGATTTATTATTTTGATAGATTATTCTAGATTATTTTGGTATTCTTAGCATATAATTTATTTTTATTTGATTTTTTTGCATATTTGAAAGGAAAAAATCATACATTAAAGTTGACAAAATTATAAAGGAACACAAATAAATATGCATTGAACAAGTACAAGAAGCATGGGTAGATTGAAATAACCCTTAAAAATGTGTTGAATAAAATCATGGTGCAATCACCTAAATATGACACTTGAGTGCTAAGAGTGCTACTTGAGACCACCTATACCTAGATTAAGCCTAGACCTATCCTAGGGCCTATTTTCAAACTTATCCAACCTTTGTACTGGACAAAAGCATCCCTAATCATCCCTAAAGTAGTCTTAGACCCTCATTCTTGCATCTTAACCCTTCGTGCCTCAGGTTCTACCACCAAGACACTAGTTCCATAATAGGGATAGTAGAACCACATGGCACTAGTGTTCCAATATTTTAACTATTGTCCTTTCCTTCCTTTTTCCACAAATAGATATCTTTTCAAATATTAGACCTCCTAAGGTTGGCCTAAACCTATTTTAGCACTTAAACAAACACCATAATAGTATGTATGTATATGTATATGTATGTATATATATATATATATATATATATATATATATATATATATTATCCCTATAACCACTACATCAAATAAGTGCAAATTACATACACAAACTCAAAGTAATTTGTGCATAATTAAGGTTATTAATCCCTATTATACCCTACTTCTACATACTACCATCTATGCCATTCCTAAGATCAGATTACTTGGATTAATAATGTCAAAAACATTTAAATCACTCAACTCAAGAATCATACTAGATTCACTTCTACTTTCACTAGCACTTAGGTGGAGAGAACTACATTGGGCTTGATCCTTCTTCAAAGTATTGGTATGTAAGAAAATATCATCACAATGGGGTGTTAAGGATGTCAGCCTACCCCTCTAACAAACACACTTTTATATTTATATCAATTGGATGCCATAACAACATGGATGATTAGGGTTTTCTCATAAAATCAGTCAAAATAGGCCATATATAGGGTTTCAAAACTCATGCATGCAAGAATAAACCTTACAAATCTAGACATAGGTGCACCTAGAAGCTTGAAATAGTCCTCCAAAGAGGATACTACCACCAAAATAGGGACATAAGCACCATATGGTTTTAATATCTAGTTAGGGTGATACTATCTAGAATGGGTTTTGAAACTTGGATCATATTTGCGACACTCAAACCAACCTCTACCTCAATTTTTATCCACTAGATCATTTGTCTCAATCATTTTCCAACTAAGTTATCATTTACATTATTTAATGGTATTTTTAGAAAGGTAAAATTTAGTCAATTTTGTAACAAATTAGTGGTTGTGTTTATTTCAAATTTATGCCCTAATTTGCTATACTAAGCTCTTTAAAAATATAAGATTTACATTCATCTAATTCCTAAAAAGTTAAAACATTTGGTGAACCCATCTTACTTTGAATATTACTCAAACCTTAATCCTAGATGTTATAGGGTTTGTATCCCTTTTTCTATTTTCATTGGTTATGTTAAGATTTTTAGATTTCATACATTTTTTTTATTAGCCCTATTTCACTTTGTTTACTATATGCCATCTAAAAATATCTCTCTTTTTCATTAATAATAAGTTCTAGGCTTAAAGACAATCCTATTGAACATACTTATATTCCTTTTGTCTGATATTATACTATGGACAAGGGACTAGTTACAACTCCCATCATTTATCCTTCACACTTGATTATGTGGATTTCAATGATAATGCATCTAAATATGAATAATACAATCAAGATCAAGATGATGCACAAGATAGGAATCAGGACACTCTCCCCCCACTTAACAATGAAAATGAAATTATCAATAAGGATGAGATTTTATAGATATTTTGAGATAGACTTTAGGAATATCCCCATGATCATGCATTTATTTTACAAGACATAATGAAAAGAAAGAAAAAATCAATTAATGGTCAATATTCTACTCCCATAGATATTAACATTGTTACACTTACATTGGGGCCATCTCAGCTAGCAAAATAAAAAAAATTAACTCAATAACCTTCAGTGATAAATACACCTCCTATGGATAGTTTATCATCTCTAGATGGATAATCCCTTATGTGGGAGGTTCATACTCTATAGGCTAAGATGTTACATATTTAATAGGGAGCCACTAAGACATCACATGCCTTAGATTCTCATGTTATTTTACATATAGCTTTGACACATCACATAGAGGTAACTCTTTTTCCATAAATATTCATGGCACCTAAGCTTACATTATGTGATGATAAGGGTGACCTATATCAACATCTTTAAGATTTACACATAACATGTTTGGACTACGTGTCTAATGATTAGCTCCTCACCAAGTTATTTCCACATAGTCTAAAGGATTATTCCTTATAATGGTTCTATGATCTATCTAATTAGTCTATAACTACATTAAATCCATTTGTAGATATGTTTTTAGTACACTTATCAATAAACATTAGTGATAAGATCTCATATGCTCAAGTAGCATAACTAAAACAAAAATTAAATGAGCCTATTATAAAATATGTCTTATGATATAAGATTATATTATCCAAGTTGACTCTACCCATGGTAGATAGAGATATCTAATATATATTAAAATAGAGCCTAATACCAACATTACACGAAGATATCTTATCCAAGAAGTTTTCAACCTTCATAGACTTATGCCACACAGTGAAAGAAAGAGAAATCAAGATTCTCTCTATCAAAAAACTAAAATATAGAAGTGGATTAGAATCAGCTACTAATATTTATAATAAGCCTCTATACAAGGTAAGGTACACTAAAAATAAGAGTGATCCAAATTACATAGTTAATGTAGCTTCAAATCCATCTCCTCATTTGGTTTTATAGCTCCTTCACGTAGATTTTTCACCAACCTTCCAAATCATTAACACGTGTTTTATAGTAGCTCTTGGAATTCATTGTCATATCTCTCTCTCCCATAAAATACTTTGATACAACACAAACTCTTCCAAACAACTATGATTCTAATGCATTTTATGAATATCACAGGGCATCATGTCATATAATAAACTGATGCATCAACTTCAAACATAAGATATAATATTTGATAGAGGCTAACATTATTAATGTGGGAACACCCATAGTGGAATCCAAAGTTAAACAAATAGAAGCTAAGGCATTGGAAATATTCTCGTATCCATTTTCAAATCATATATAAAATGAGGTCGAGGTCACTTTAGGTTTTCACTACATGTATTAGGCATATCCACCACCAATATCATATCACACTACTATAGAGGATGCACATCCCTTACATAATATCATTGGTGTGTACCATACTATAGTTCTACCTAGACCACTAATTACTTTCTAAAACAAGGAGATTGTTGATGATGATTAAAATTTGTATGCACTCTTTGTACATGCCTACATAGATCATCATATTATTCAAAGTGTTATGGTAGACACTAGATCAAGTATTAACATGTGCACTATCACACTTCTATAGCATTTTGGATATTTAGATTAGGATATATCTCATATAGACATAGTTATATGTGGTTTCAATGGCCATGTTTAGAGCTCCATTTGGGAGATTGTACTTCCACTATAGGTTGGACCATCATATGTGGCCACTAGATTCTTAGTAGTACCTAGTGCAGGCATATTTGAAATCTTATTAGGTAGGCCATAGATATAATAGTTACAATCCATCTCATCCACCATGAATAGATGCCTTAAATATATACATGTAAATTAGGTCATAATAGTTGAGGGTATTTGATATGAGTATCCTATACCTATCCCATAAGTAGTTACATTGCAGTTACCAGTTATAACATAGTTACTAGTTATAGCTCCAAGCATAGTTCCTATTAGTACATCACATAATTTAGTGGAGCCACTAGTGAAGGTGAGATCTACTCCTATAATTTCTCCACATACACATAATCTCCCATAGAGACCATTATTAGAGATACCCCTACCTCAATGATATGTTGTATATTCTAGAGGGCCTCCCCCTACTCACTTTCTTTTAAGATCAGTATTATTGAGATCTCAAGGTTTTGAGCATAGGGAAACTATGTCAGCTATAAAATCTTCTACTAGATGGGCCTTAAGACTCCTATAGTTAGTAAGTAATCCTATTCAACTTCATATATTTATAGCACCACTTCACAAGTAGTTATATCTATAGATAACTTAGTATAGCAAGTTCTGGGACCTCAGTTACCTTTTCATATAGAATACATGAATATTATTCCTTTCTTTGACATAGACCACATTGATAGTGAGTCTCCAATGAGACTCACTGGTTAGTATTATTCCTCCCTTCTTGTACATACTTTCCTTATTCCTTACTCCTTGCATATAGATTCATTTTCATGTTGATTTTACATAACTTATACCCATAAAATACTAAAAAAATTATAATATTTCAAAAACATAGATTTATATAATATATGCATTGCCATGTTTACATTTCTTATATTTTTCAGACACTACATATGCTAGATATCTTATTATAGTCAGATTTATCATACATGTATGTTTCACTTGTTCTTGTCAAGTGATTGTAGATTACTATAGGACTTGGGTCCACTACATTGATCTAGATTTTCTATTATCTAACCATTGCGGGCATCTACACAGATACACAAGTTCTTCTTTTAACACATTAATGCATTTAGGGCCACCCTATACATAGTTTTGATTACCAAGTTTTATATTTATACACTTTACATCATAGATTTAGAATTTCTATATCTTAAAATTGATCATGCTACACTTACTCATATTTTTTTATGGCTACTACTACTTAGACTCAATATATGTGCATCTTAATTCTTACACACAGTTTTATTACTTGTTCATGCATACTTTCATTTATATATTTCCTAGTTTAGACTTGATTGTGTCTCTATACTTCTTCTATTTGAGGGCATTTGAATATGCCATTACTCTTTGGCTCTATACCAATTCTTTTCACTGTATGTGCTCTTTGGACATGTGCCCATGTCTTTGTGTGTAGTTTTTAGATTATGTATGTGAACATTTGAACATGTACTTTTATGTGGCTCTAAGTCAACTTACTTGTTGTTTACATATGTGGACATTTGAACATGTCCTTTTATGTCTTGATTTCTTAGATGTAAGTGACATGTGCCCATGTGCCTTGTATTATGGCCCCTTAGCCTATTTTGTGTGCCTTATGTGTGTTGTATGTATTTATTCTTATATGCATCATGGCCATCAAACTTATCTCTTGCTTGTTATACACTCCAATTTTAAATTCCATGAAGAACCTCATGCATCTCCCCTTCCTACTTGGGTGTCATGATGGACATCATGCCCCATACCCCTAGGTAGTTACTCATTTATTACTTAGATCTATTGTTATATACATTATTATATCTATCTTGATATCCTTTTGAATGATAAACATAACATACATCATACATTACAAATTTATTATCATGTTATCTTACATTATGATGTTATGTATGCACATTATATTGGATTATTATGTATATATCATATATGCTCTAGGTAACACACATTTTATAAATATTTTTATTTTAAGGATAGTTCTTACACATGTACAACAAATACACTCAAAATAAGGGGCATTCATAGGGATTTTTAATTAATTTTAGGCTCCTATAATGCCCTCACAATACATTTTTAGCACACAAGATTAGATTATAGAAATTAGACTCAGGTAAACACAGTGGAAAATAGTGGCATATAGATTAGTACAGTTGCATAGAAATTGTTGGGGATCAACCAACAATGTTGATTACACTTATGAAAGCAATTAAATGCGTAGAATTAAATCAGAATGATAAGTAACTAGAATGATAAATAGCAAAGAACAAGAGATACAAGAAACCACCCTGAAAACTTGTATTAAACTCTTTACAGAAGGAATACAATTAAAGAAACTTCTTTTCTTCCACACCTCTCTCAGATGTACAGATCTCTCTCTAGATCCCTTTCCCTCAAGAGCTCTCTCTCTCAAGTACAATCAACTCCAACAACCTGGAATGATTCACATATACAATTCTGTACTGTTCTTTCAACATTCATACAATCCGATAAGCTAAGAAGAATTATCCTCTCATATAATAATTAGAAAACTTGAGCATGCATTTACAACCAATAGTTATGCCTCTTAAATAAGGGCTCTAAAATAGTCTTAATAATAATGGAGATGCAGACTTAAGACTATGACTTAATCCCATCATGCAAACACTCAGTTCTGTCCACAAAAATAGGTTTTTGGATGCACAGGTAACCGATGTCGGTTCCTGCCTGCTTGTCTGTGACCAACGTCAACCAATTCCTACCGACGCTGGCATCTCTTGAACTGCTCCTGATAGAGGTCAGTTGCTCCTAACTGACACCAGTGACTGTGTAAACCTACAATTGCTGCAAAGCACTCACTTGGTGAAGCTTTTAGCTCCACACCTTAACAATCTCCCACTTGGAGATAAATAGTTGCACCAGTACCTGTACAGCAACATCTTCTAGCTCCTCCATCTTCAACTCAATCATGAAGACCAATATAAGTTGAATGAAGATTCAACTTCTCCTTTGTTACTGGCTTGGTTAACATATCAGCAGGATTCTTATCTGTATGAGATCTTCTCTAGATTCAACACACCATCCTCCAATACCTGTCTTATGAAGTGGTACCTAAGCTATATGTGCTTTGTTCTTGAATGAAAGGCTGAATTCTTAGCCAAATGAATTACACTCTGACTATCACTATACAATCTACAACTCTCTTGCTCCTTTCCAAGCTCTTCCATGAACTGTGTCATCCATATCATCTCTTTGCTAGCCTCTGTGACTGCAATATACTCTGCTTCTATAGTTGACAAGGCAACAACCTTCTGCAATTTTGATATCTAGCTAACCACCATTCCACCAACAGTGAAAACATATCCTGTGGTGCTTCTCCTGCCATCCAAATCACCTACCATATCTAAATCTACATAACCATGTAGAGAAGTATCTGAACCTCCATAGCACAAATGCCTACTGACTGGTTCCTCTTAGATATCTAAGGATCCACTGAACTACTTTCCAGTGCTCCTTTCCTAGATTAGCCATATACTTACTTTCAACTCCCACTGCTTGGGTAATATCTAGTCTAGTACACACCGTTGCATACATTAAACTTCCTATTGTGAAAGAATATGGAACTCTACTCATGTACTCTACCTCATCATGTGAATTAGGACATTATTCTTTACTCAACTTAAAATGTCCAGCCAAAGGTGTGCTTACTGGTTTTGCATCCTGCATATTGAACCATTTCAACACCTTGTTCACATAATCCTCTTGAGACAAAATCAACCTATGATTTTTCCTATCTCTCCTAATGCTCATGCCAAGGATCTTCTTTGCTGCTCCCAAATCCTTCATGGGAAACGTGTGAGCTAATTTCACCTTAAGCTTAGAGATATCCTGCATGTGTGATCTTGCAACTAGCATATCATCTACATACAGCCAAAAAAATAATATATCTACCATTATCCAATCTCTTAAAATACACACAATGGTTAGATTGACACCTACTGTAGCCATGCTCAGTCATAAACCTGTCAAATCTCAAATACCACTATCTAGGAGCTTGCTTGAGGCCATACAAGCTTTTCTTCAATCTACACACTAACTTCTCCTTACCTTTGACCTCAAATCCTTCCAGACTATTCCATATATATTTCCTCATCCAAATCTCCATGAAGAAACATTGTCTTAACATCAAGCTGTTCAAGATGCAAATCTTCAATAGCAACTAAAGACAGTACAGTCCGTATAAAAGTCATTTTAACAACAAGAGAAAAAATCTCACCAAAATCAATACCTAACTTTTGTGCAAATCCTTTCACTTCCAACTTGGCCTTATATCTCATCTGTCCATGTTCTCACCTTCTTTCAATCTGTAGGTCCATCTATTCTTCAGTGTCCTCTTACTAGCTGGCAACTCAACCAAATCCCATGTTTGGTTCTCTTTCAAGGACTCCATTTCCTCAACCATGCCACACTCCCACTGATTCTTGGATTCTACCTGTATTGCTTCTTCAAAACTCTCTATTTTTCCACCATCAGTTAGCAATAAATAGAATAATGAAGGAGAATATCAAATTGGAGGTTTACTTACCCTTTCTGACCTCTTGATGGGCATCTGAGACTCATCCACAACACATTGTCCACCCAAATTCTTTGACAGTGACCGACCTCAGTCACTTCCAGGCCTATAACTGGCCGACATTAGTTTTGCCTGACTGACGTCAGTTTCTATACTGCCGACATCAGTCACTATCTGGACGACATCAGTTTCTGTTCTGCCGACATCGGTTCCTTCTTTGTTGATGTCGGTCTCTATGTTTTCCTATCTGTGATTAAATTTTACCAAGAGCTCATTTTGGACCGTCACCTCGTCCAATTCTCCATTTCTCTACTCAAATTGATTCAACTTCTTCAGCTGATCACTATACATCACTTTTTCATTGAAAACAACATCACAGCTCCTAATTATCTTGTTAGTTCCTAGATTCCAAAACCTGAATCTGAAATCATCAGAGCCATAGCCAATAAATGTGCACCTCATAGACTTAACATCCAGCTTCTTTCTATTTTCATTATCAACATGCACAAAGGCTTCACAACCAAAAACTTTGAGAAATGAGAGATCTACCTTTTTACCTGTCCATGCCTCTTCTAGAATTCCACCATCCAGAGCTATAGAGGGACCTCTGTTAATCAGGTACACTGTAGTGTCAACAGCTTCTGCCCAAAACTCTAAGGGCAAACCAGCATGCAATCTCATACACCTTGCACGCTCCATTATTGTTCTATTCATCCTTTTAGCAACTCCATTTTGATGAGGTGTTCTTGGAACTGTCCTTTGCCTACAGATTCCATGCATATAACAATACCAGTTAAACTTATAGCTGTAGAACTCACCACCATTGTCAGATCTCAGGCACTTCAATCTTCTACTTGTTTCATTCTCAACCATAGCTTTCCAAATCTTAAAAGTCTCAAATACATCATATTTCTTTTTAATACAATAGACCCATACCTTTCTCGTATCATCATCTATGAACAAAACATAGTACTGTGATCCTCCAATAGAAGCAACCTGAGCTGGTCCCCACATGTCTATGTGAACAAGCTGCAACTTATGCTTCTTCTTTGTTGACCCAGTCTTGATAAAACTCACTCTCTTCTGTTTCCCAAAAACACAGTGCTCACAGAAATCTAGATCTATGATTTTCAAATCTGAAAGCTTACCTTTTGACTTAAGAATTGACATTCCCTTCTCACTCATGTGGCCAAGCCTTGAGTGCCACAACTTTGCATCCACATCTGAAGTAGATAATACAGAAGGAGAATTATTAGTAACAGAATTACATAAATAAAGAGTACCTACTCTCTTACCTCTGGCCATAACAAGTGCACCCTTGGTCACCTTCCAAGATTCAACTGTGAGAGTTACTGTACAACCCTCATCCCCTAACTTTCCTACAGAAATCAAATTCCTCTTCAAGCTAGGAACATGCATAACATCTCTCAACACCCATGTGTTGCCATTCTGCATTTTCAGCTGCACTTTACCTTTACCAATAATTTTACAAGGCTCATCATCCCCTAAATACACTATTCCAAAATCTCCATGGATATAGTCACTAAAGTATTATCTATTAGGGGTAGCATGATAAGATGCACCAAAATCTAACACCCAAGATTCTATATTATTATGCAAAGAGAATATTAAATCATCTTATGCAATACCTACAACCTTTGCTTCTTCTTTTCCTTCGTGTTGATTGTCCTCCTTAGGCTTTGACCAGCAATCTCTGCTTATGTGCCCCACCTTTCCACAATTCCAGTATTGTGGCTTCCTGCCATTTCTAGATTTGGATCTACCTCTCACCTTTGACTTAGACCTTGATCTCCCTTTCTTGCTCTTATCTTTTTGCCTTCCCCTGCTCTCAAAACTTAAAGCATTCCCTAATGTTTCTTCTATGCTTTTCCTGCAAATTTCCTCATTTAAGATAACACTAACAACATCCTCTAATTTTAAAATATTTGAAGCAGATGCAGTATTACTAACTTCCATTACTAAGCGATGCCAACTTTTAGGCAAAGAACATAATATTAAAAGAGCTTTAATCTCATCATCAAACACTATATTGACTAAACTTAATTGATTTACAATTCCATGGAAATCATTCAGATGATTAGATACATATCCACCTTCCTGCATATGCAAATTAAATAACTGCTTCATAAGATATACCTTATTTAAAGCTAAGGGTTTTTCATACAAATTTGCTAAAGTAGTCATCAACTCTACCATTGTTTTTGCTTGTGATAAATTAGATATCACAGTAGATGCTAGACTCAGTCTTATAGACCCCAGAGCCTTTCTATCAAGAACTTCCCATTCTTCATCATCCATGTCTGTGGGCTCTTTGCAATCCCACCTAACGGTAAGTATAGATATTTATGATACAGATAATCCTCTATCTGCATTCTCCAATGTTGATAATTTTTTCCATTGAACTTCTCCATTCTCAGTTTACTTTTTTCTGCCATTGCTTCTCCCACTCAAATAGAAATCCTTGCAAAAACCCTGTGAGTACCCTATAATCAATACACATTACACAGATCTAAACCACTTGTTAATGAACCTAAGCTCTGATACCACTTGTTGGATATCAAGCTCTGAACCTACAACCAAGGCTCTAATACCACTTGTTGGGGATCAACCAACAATGTTGATTACACTTATGAAAGCAATTAAACGTGAAATTAAATTAGAATGATAAGTAACTAGAATGATAAATAGAAAAGAACAAGAGATACAAGAAACCACCCTGAAAACTTGTATTAAACTCTTTACAGAAGGAATACAATTGAAGAAACTTCTTTTCTTCCACACCTCTCTCAGATGTATAGATCTCTCTCTAGATCCCTTTCCCTCAAGAGCTCTCTCTCTCAAGTACAATCAACTCCAACAACTTGGAATGATTCACATATACAATTCTATATTGTTCTTTCAACATCCATACAATCTGATAAGCTAAGAAGAATTATCCTATTATATAATAATTAGGAAACTTGAGCATGCATTTACAACTAATAGTTATGCCTCTTAAACAAGGGCTCTAAAATAGTCTTACTAATAATAGAGACGCGGACTTAAGACTATGACTTAATCCCATCATGCAAACACTCAGTTCTGTCCACAAAAATAGGTTTCTAGATGCACAAGTAACTGACATTAGTTCCTACCTGCTTGTCTGTGACCGATGTTAGCCAATTCCTACCGACACCAGCATCTCTTGAACTACTCCTGACCGATGTCGGTCACTCCTGACCGACGTCGGTGACTGTGTAAACCTGCAACTACTGCAAAGCACTCACTTGGTGAAGCTTTTAGCTCCACACCTTAACAAAAATTAGAAAAGTTAGACATTAGTGTCTAAACTGGGACATTATCACTGCATGGTGGTGCTATCCAAGAAATGGTACTACTATACAATATCCTTAGTTTCAAAAAATTCTAGATTGGATAAAAAATTATAGTAGGTACAATCTAGGTTTGCACAAGTTTAGTTATAGATATAATATTTTAGCTCATATTCATACTAGTTTATCTTATATTCATACTAATTTGCTCAGATTGTGGGAATCATGAATGACATGACCATTCTCATTTTTAGTTTAGATACTCAAATATAGATTATTAAAACTCAATCCAAAATCCACATGCTCAAATATCATATTTGGGGGCATGTGTGTAGCATGTTATTTCCATTCACTTTATTACACACCAATTGATTAGATGGATTGACCAAATATATGTTTTATACATCATAAATCATATTCTAGGTTTCACACTAGTTTCATGCCTTACTCCACTATAGTGGTTCACATTCCTAAGTGGCCTAGAGCTACCTAATATACCTGAGTGAATGCAGAATTGATATCTCTAGTTAGACATTTCTAATTACATCTCATAATTTTAATTTTAGATGAATCTACTACACATTGGTGTAAAATGATGGATTCATAGTCTACTTGAGTTCTTGATCCATCTAAATGAGAGGGTTAAACACACCATCAGTCCAATCCAAGTTATTCATAGGTCATGATCCACCAAGCAAGGGTGGGAAATGATGGAGTCAAAAATGGATTTAGTTATTGAGTCACCCATACATGAAGATTGAGAAATTCATCATCTTAGTCCAATCTATTCACCAATTGATCACTGTATACACATACACACATAATTTTTCACTAGGTTTATGCATTGGTTTGTGTACCCAGTAAGGTGTCTTCATTGTTTTCCTCTCTCTTATCCCTTTACTCAATTTTACTGAATTTTACTCAATTTCACTTCTTTACTGAGTTTTTTCTTTAATTTTGATATCTATTAATTAAGGACTGGTCTATTCACATTTCACTTGCAAGACATGTAATGGATCATGCTTCACATACTCAGATCTAGACTCAGGCTTCACCTCTTAGTTTAGTCTAGGTATGATTCTTTTTCCTTTATCCTAGTAATTTCACTTTGATACATTTATATAATAAAGGTGGGTGGTAATGTAATCACCTAAAAATGACACTTTAGTGTCAAGAGTGTTACTTAAGACCACATGTCCCTAACTTATCCCGAAGCCTATCATAAAGCCTATTTTCACACTTATCTAGCCTTTATGCAGGCTATAAGCATCCCTAGTCATCCCTAAAGTAGTCCCAGACCCTTATTATTACATCCTAGTCCTTTTTGCCTTAGGTTAAACCATGTGGACACTTTTTCCATAATAAGGATAGTAGCACCACATGCACTGGTGTCCCAATATTTATGTTATTATCTTTTCCCTCCTTTTTCCACAAACAATTATCTTTTCAAATTTTAGACCACCTAGGGTTAGCCTAGACCTCTTTTAATACCTACACAAGCACTAGACTAGTATATATACATGAATTTTATCCCTCTAACCACTAGATGGAAATTAGATGAAAATTACATATGCAAACTTAAAACAATTTGTGCACAATTAAGGTTATCAATCCCTATTCTATCCTACTCCTTCATACTTCCATCTACAACATTCTTAAGCTCAGATTACTTAGATTTACAATCTCAAGCACATTCAAATAATTAAATTTAACCATCATATTATCTTTAATTTCACTTTCACCAACACTTAGGTGGGGAGAACTACATTGGGATTGTTCCCTATTTAGATCATTGACATATAGGTAACTTTGATCACAACGGGGTGTTGAGGACGTCTAGCCTACCCCACTAACAAACACTTTTTTCTACTTCTATCAACCATATGCCCTATAAACATAGAGGATTAGGTTTTTATTATAAAATTAGTCAAAACATGCCATCTATAAGGTTTCAAAACTAGTGCACACAAGAACATGCCTTACAAATCTAGACATAGGTGCATATAAAAACTCAAAACAATCTTGTATAGAAGACACTAACACCAAAGTAAGGACACTAGTGCCATATGGTACTAATATCTAATTAGGTTTCTACTATCCATAAGGGGTTTTGACACCTAGATCCTTTTAGTGACACTTAGACTAGCCTTTGCCTCAATTTTTAACCTCCAAATCATCCATCTCAATCATTTTCCAACTAAGTTCTCATTTACATTAATTATTGTTATTTTAGTTAGTTCAAATTTAGTAAATTATTTAATAAATAAATGGCTATATTTATTGCATATTTATACCTTGATTTATTATACTCAGCTCTCTAATAACATAGGATTTACATTCATCTAAGTCTTAAAAGGTTAAAATACATGGCAAGGAAGAAGGCATGTGAGATGGCCCCAATTTAGATGTAGTGTTTTTAAAGATGGAAAATATATCCACATGAATTTATGTAAAGGTGAGTGAATGTAATCATGAAAGTGCATATGATATATTAGAAAATATATGGGCTACCATGAAATATAATTAAATTTTAAAGAATAGTAAGATGTTTTCCTTGCGTTATAAATATGGATTAGATAAATCAAAGAATAAAGTTCCCCCAAAGTGAAATATGAAAACCAAAAAGATAGAATAAGTTTTAAAATGTGTAGAAGAATAAACAATAAAAATATGAGAAATAAATAATCTATTTAAAATTAGGGACTATGCAAATAATCTAATCAAGGGAATAGGCCTACTATCATACTAGGAAGGAATATAAGAATGTGCCAAACCAATTATAATAAGAAGGAGCCATCTTGTGTGCCATATAAATAGTGAAATGTGTAGGATATTTTGAATTTTAATAAGAACCATATATTTTCAAGTAACCTTATAAATCAATATGTATAAATATATCCAAACTTATATCATCATTCATAAGACAAGGTGATACCACAACCTATACTTGTGTAGAAACCTTTTGAATAAATTATACCTATGTAGAAGTAGATATCTTGCTTTCCTATGACAAATGATCTTGTTCATGTGTAATAATGTTATGTTCAATAATAAATGGAAAAAAACAAATATCATCATGCTTATTAGTAGGTGAAGAAACTAAAATATGCACATGCTCATGTATGGATGTCAAGAACTAGTTTTAAGTATGCCTCTATAAATGTGAATAATTATCCTAAATAGTAGTGCATACTAGCTCATTACCAATTTTCTCAATAACTTTACAAATCAACTATTATGGAATAAGAGGAGACACTATAGGTGTTAATGGATATTCATAATTAATTATATAAATTTTAACCACTTAATTAACATTAATATACTTTAGACATTTGTGAATTGTATAAGGAATTGATCTAGTTATTTGTAACCAAGGACTTCTTAGTAACATATCAAAGAAACATGTGCTTGGTATCATTAAAATAAATATGAAATATGAGAGGGCCCACTTGTAAGGAAAAAATAATGTGTCCAATATTATTTTGTGCATGGACATCAAATTACTTTACAAATCTAGATGTATGTTGAATATCCTTTTCTATATATCCAAGAGATTGTATAAGTGTTATAGTGCACACATTTTCACTTGATCCATTATCTATCATAACACTATGGATGGGTTTCATGCCAACATATGCTCTAATAAATAATGCATGTATATTAGAATCATCATCAACAATTTTTTAATCATCAAATGTAATATATTATTTATATAATATCTTGATCATAAATGTACCAATAATGCTATTAATTATATGCCCATATGAGCATGGAAGAGTATGAGCATTATATGTATAGTGTACTTTATAATTTTGATTGTTATCCTATGCCCCATGATTAGTAAATGGACAATGATACATTTTCATATTTGCATGTCATTTTCTTGTGGCTTAGCCTCTTTAATGGGTGCACTAATATCAATAATATTTCCATCAATGATATATTTTATTTTATGTTTGAGCTTCATACATTTATTGGTGAAATTTATTTTACATCTAGAATAGTCAAAAAATGAATTTCCATGAAAATTGTAGGTATAGGCCTATATGGATGTAATTCATATGGTAGAGGAATTTTAATAAGAATAAATCCCATAATATTTTTTAATAACACATGAGGAGGTGAAGGTAGCCTTGAAAATTTCCTCCTTTGTGGAGCTTGTAATTTTATTTGTTGTTGTGATTGAGATATAACATTAAATGTAACTTTATCCTCTCTTTTTCCCTCATTATATTTTATCTTGTAAGTATTATTACCTTGAAATTTAATAGTATATGTAGGAGGAACAGTAGATATATACTTGAACTTGTTCAGTGTAATCAATTTGACCTCACATTATTTAAGTGTATGACATATCTCATCAAATGATCTAGACTTATAAAACATTATATACTCCTGAAGAGGAGTAGCAAGATTTGAGTGAAAATATATTGAAGATCATTATCTACCATTTAATTTTATAAATTAGCTAACATGTTCTTGTACCATAGAACATATTCACTAATAATATCATTTTGACCTTGCTTAATCTTTGTAATTTTAGCATAGGATAATTTCTTACCATTATTGATAGAAAATGTGCCAAATTTTGATTTACCAATGAGATTAAAGTTGTATCTAGTTGTATATGAAGATCATAAAACCACCTACAATCATAATCCTCAAGGATCCTTGAAATATATTGGTTAATAACCTATAATTATCTACATAATATAAACAAGTTACATGGAAGGAACCTAAATATTATCTAGGATCACCTTTAACTTCATAAAGAGGAGCTTGGAAGACACAAAGCCAACTAGAAGAGGGTAGGATGAAATTTAAGGATCTAAAGGGTCATTCAACCAAGTATCAAAATATAAGGAAGGACTAGTATGAGAAATGGGTTGATAAATGTTAGTTATCTTGGCTTGAAAGAGAATAAGGGTTTGCTCAATAAAAGTATTGGATGTAGTTATGGGAGGAGTATAGGTACCATGAGTGGGTATGGGCATGGTAAACTAAGAAGTACCAAGATGGGTTATTAGACCAAGGAAAGTAAGAGAATCAACCAAAGATGTAAAGGTAGGGAGAGTTGTACTATCAAAATTTACTTTTGTAAGTCATCTCTAGAAACATATAGGAATGACTTAATATTTGTAGGGTGTTCTTTATCATAATCTTGAGTTTTAACGTGGTTAGTTTTGGCATCAACTTCAGAAATAAGGACCATAATGTTCATATTAATAGGGTTATGGGTGGGAACAAAGACATATTATGGTGATAAATTCTTGACTTAGGCCTCCTATTATTCCCAAGTCATTGAATATGTGACAAAAAAAGGGTCAATTAGATAATAAGATGAGGCAAAGAATGTATGAAGAAGAAGAGATGTAGTCTGAGAAGGATCTTCCCTAATTTATTTATAAGAACTCCATGAAAAAACATAATGAATAATATGGTATAAAGTAACATTAAAATATACAAGAAACCACATGATTATATGTAATAAATGGGAATAAATGTAAATGTTATACCCATGATGAATACAAAAAATAAAAAATAAAATTTATGATCTAAGAAGATAGAACAAGTAAAAATCAACGATGAAAGGGTGATATAGAAAGGTTTTGAATAATTTTTAAGCTCTCAAATATATTTTTATGTCTATTTTAAAGTGTTGTAATAATATTTCAAATCACTAAATATGGAGGTATAACCATACCATATCCCACTAAACCCAGTGTTGAGGATAAGTTGAGAGTAACTTCCTAAAGCTAATCATTTATTGGTGCACTATAGAATCAGATGGATGGTATAGCTTCCTATTTGGTGTAAACAATGGGATCATATGCATTTACTTTATACTTGAGGTATGTGGAAACTAATTTTTGTGACTAGCTCTATATAATGGCTATGATTAATGGGGCAATCCCCTCATGCCATGATGTCTCTAAAAATAACACCACATAAAATTTCATGATAGTATATATGTATTTTATATAATATCATAAAACAATTTATAAATTTTTTTTAAAAAAAAATAACTTAAAAATAAAGGCAAATTATTTTTAGAAAGGACAACAAAATTCAACCCAAAGTTGAAAAAAGAGCCATTGTGTTAGTATTTATCCAAGGTGACAAGAAAAAAATTTTGTGTCGGATTACTCCAAAGTCAAAAAAATGAATTGCTATGTTAAGAATAATATCAAAGGTTTAGGATTGTATTCATTCAGTGTCAGGAATTTACAGAATTTAATTGAAACCCTAAGCTAAAAATCAACAAGCAATACAAGCAATGTTATATTCTAAAATTAGGATCACAAAAATGTTTACCCTTATAATTAATAATGGTGAATTTATTATCTCTAAAGTAGTTTTATCTTTAAATATAATCTAAGAGAGACAAATAAGATAGTCTACTATAAAATATAGTGACATACAAAATTCATATAAGTTATAAATTGCTAAATATAGAAATTGGGGTTAGGGTTAGAGACATGTCCTTACAAATTGATTTATACTTTTTTATGATTATGTTGATTGTGGCTATGTAAAACTACTATAACGTATACTCAAAATGTTAATTTAAAACATTGATTTGTTGTATATAAGGACAAGTGCATATTATCTAGATATGGTCGTAGTGTGTCATTTTCTCCTCTACTATGACTATATCTATGTTGATTTTACATTAAATATAAAATTTTTGAGGTTGTTCACCTCTATTTATAGATGATGTTTTTTGATATATATGATTTAACACATGGATAATATACAAGATATGAAACCTTAGCCTGCATAAGTAAAAAATAAGAGAAAATATAAATGGAGAAAAAGTAGGAAAGTGGGATATGGTTGAGCTATCCTAAAAACCCCTTGTTAACTAAGTGATGCCTACATACTTTGTTCGTACCTCAAGATGATTTATTTCTTCCTATATGGAATATCATATAAGTGTAATGAATGCAAATAGAAAATTTGATTAGAATGCTTGACAAAGGATGGCCTCAACCTATAATAAAATAATGTTAACTTGACCAATGATTATATTACTATGTTAGAATTATACTAGGGCTATTTGTTGAATAGATAATTTATTTTTAAATTGCCTTCACAAAAGAGTGATAGATAATAACTAGGGGGTTTTGAGTAAGACACTTGATTTGATCTTATAGGAGAATATTTGAATTATTTTCAATTATTGACCTTATGGATTACACAAAAAAAAGCATTAGAAAATTTGCCATTTTGAGAAACTAGGTGTTGGAGCATAGGGATAAGTCTGCACCAGTGGACAAGTGCATAATGCATCCTTGTTTGCCTAGTTCACACTTGTCTAGATTGGATAGAGGATTCTAAAATTGAACATGCGGTGAAGTGTTTTTTGATTAAATATGTTTATGAACATATTATGGAAGTGTAGAAGATGTTCATATAAATTATAAGACTTGAAAGGCTCTCATTTAGATAAATAGTTATCAGAATGGCAAGTTATCCAAGAAATATAAGAATGTCTAGGACTAATATTTATTAATTTAATTTTAGTGTCTACACATGATTACATATTCACATAAGCTATAGGATTTCATATCTATTATTTACATCTGATTTTCATGATATTTCTTGAATGGGTGTTATGCAAATTTATAGGTTACATTATACTATAATACACACTATTTTCCCACATCTTGGGGGTATTGACATATAATATATTTTTCATGTAGATATCATTGATTGAATTTATTTTATCATATTGAGCTATATTACATTGCTTACTACATCTCATACTAGTATCCAAATCTTGTATATCACATGGATATCTTCATTATGACTTTTACTTGGTTACATCGATTGGTATATGTGAATGATTGTTTTCATGTGCATATGTTTGTTTTTTTATGTGTTCTTATTCATATAGGATCATTTTGTTATCATTTTTTAAGTCTTGTCCATGAATTATCTCATTAACTTTTCTAGTCATTAATTTAGGTGTGGTTTCTAAATTATGTGGTCCATTTCTTCATTAATTATTTTTAGCCATTATGTTCATCATGCATATTTTATACTATGATTTTATCCATGATGTATATCATGCATATTAATATACTTATTTCGTGCCTACATTTTTATGGTAGAGGGTAAATCTACTTGTGTGTGTTCTCATTATTATATCTATCCTGATTGGTGGCATATTGTATCACATTTTAGACATTATAGCTATTTTCATATTGCTTTTCCCATGGGGGAATCATACCCTTTTATGTTGTGTTTGATATTAAACTATATTTATTATACTAGATTAACACTTTTACACAATTTGTTAGTATTTTATATATTCAAATTTTATTACATATGTTTTAGGATATTGATTATTTATTTGTATTATTTTCTTAATAGAATAGGACCTTAACATTATATTTTAAGATGAGTGATTGTAGAATAGGTCTTGTCCCAAGGCATATTTTCAAAAAAAAATAAAATGGAGAAAAATTATTAAAATTTGAACAAATTTATCTACTTTCTTGATTAATAATTAGATTGGGCCCTAGTGACTCCCAAAGTAATTATTGGATATGTTTAAGATCCTATCAAAATTCTAGTTTTAAAAGTTGTTGTAGTATTTGCTTTAAATATTAGCTAGGAATATTGATTCTTATGTCATATTTTCAAATTCAATTTTTCAAAATCTATACGTTCATAATTCAGAATTTAAACTTCAAATATTTTTTAGTGCATTGACTACTTGTATTAATTAAAACTTGTTTCAAGAACATCAATTATCAATGTGAATGGTAGCTTACCTCAAGAAAATATATAAAAAATACTTCATGTTTCAATAGGTAAGTAAAGGTATATGTTTCAAATTATTTAGATTTATACTTCGATGCATGAATGCATTCACTCACAATCACACACCCACATTAAATTGGAGGCTCTATATAGACACCTAAACCTGGTACAGTATTTTTTTCACTAGTGTCTTATCACTAATTTACCATATTTTACATACTTATATATATTTTTTCATATTTATAAGATTTATTCGACCCTACATTGGTATCCATTTAGCATATCAACCTTAAAATAATATCTAAACACTTATTAAAAACTATTTGTTTACATCATTGGAATAAATCTCATATGTTATCATGATCCTCATTGGGATTCAAGCATATGTTTATTGCATGTCAATTATACAAGTAGATACACAAAGTTGGGGGACAAAAAAGTAGACAAAATGAAAAACACAAAACTTTATCTGTAAAGGGAATACACCCTTATTTTTAAAAAAACATATAAAACTTGATTTGGGTTGGTCCCAAGTTGAAAGGGCATATGCCCTTTTGAGAAAATGGCATACTCCCTTTTGAGCAAAGCACGTACACACTATTAAATGTCATGTTTTGGAGGGGAGAGTTTTTTTTTTTTTTTTTTTAATAATTTTAGAGGTAAATGGCATACGCCCTTTGGTAAAGAATGTGTGTTCTCTATAGTACAAATGGAATACACCCTTTAGTAAAAGGAGTATGCCATTTGTACTACATAGGGTGTACACCCTTTGATCTATAGTATTTTTGTGTTATTTTTTGTTTATGTGTATTAGTATATATTTAGTAAAAGTATAAGTTTACATTTAACTTATATTACATTAGGGCCACTCTACATCTTATGAAATCAATTCTAAATTTGTAGGAATTACCATTTAAAAGTTAGTTTTTCAAAATCCATTTTGGTCAATACTTAGTTTTTAGAATTTTAGGATTGAAAAATGACCAAAATATTGGAGTTGTTAAGATCTAATATCAAGTATAGATGTCACTGGTCAAGATAAATATAGGGAGCCATATATAGATAGGGGTATAGGTATTAATTTATCAAAAAACAGATAGGGCCTATGCTAGCAATGATTTATCATATACGTAATATGATGGGATGGATCTTTCCCTACCTACTTCATCTATGCCAAGGAGAAAGGCAAGATAAGCTTAAATTCTTGATATCTAACTTTACTTCATCTAATATCATATCAAGGAAAGTTTTTTTCCTAATAGATAGATTTTTTATTTCCTTGCCTAATTAGTTATGCCCTACCTAATAATGTAAGGGAATCTTGATTATTAATATATATTCTTGTTCTTGTCTTACCTACTTTCCTTTTCTATAATATATTCTTAAGTATCAATAGAATATTACTCCTAGTCTATAACTTGAATATATTCTTGCTCTACCTATGTATCTGTGTGTGTGTGTGTGTGTGTGTCTGTGTCTGTGTGTGTGTGTGTGTGTGTGTGTGTGTGTGTGTGTGTGTGTGTGTGTGTGTGTGTGTGTGTGTGTGTGTGTGTGTGTGTGTGTGTGTGTGTGTGTGTGTGTGTGTGTGTATATGTATATATGTATGTATATATATATATATGTGTGTGTGTGTGTGTGTGTATATGTATATATATATATATATATATATATATATATATATATATATATATATGTATATATATATCTATATGTATGCATGTATATATATATATATATGTATATATATGTATGTATGTATATATATATATATATATATATGTATGTATATATATATGTATATATATATATATGTATATATGTATATATATGTATATATATATATATATATATATATTACCTAAACCATATCTTAAATACCTGATACCTAGTTGAATACCTTAGCCATATTTTGAAATGAGAGGGGGCATTATCATGCTTTAAAATCAATAGAGGAGACATTATCAGAATAAGGGATAAAGGAGAGGGGGAATTCTCAAGGGATGTTATAAAATAAGTAGATGGGCATTATCACCTATGTAGAGAAAGTAGATGTGGCATTGATCGAGCCATATATTGAAATAATATGGTTAACTCTAACCTATATAAAGAGGAATGACTAGGGACGATCATAAAAAAAGTGTGAAGGCATATTTGGGTTGAATTTTTAAATAATTTGTGGGATTTTTTTATCCATGGGTCTATCGATATGTTAAAATGACTAGGTTATAACATGAAACCTGTACCATACCTTTAGTCATGATATTCAATCATTCATACATGACATATACCACATACTCAGTACTACATGTAGGTATGTAGTCACTCATACATGATATCTAACTATAGTCATGATATGGTCACTCATATTAGGCATGAATGTATCTAATCACACTAGTATTCTTCATTTAGAATAGAAGAAATAAAAACACCATTCAAGATTCATACTAAAAATATATCATTCACTCCAAAACAAACATTTTTCAATCCATGCATGCTTCAATTATAATCTCATGTATATATGACATAACTACTTTCATTTATACACTCCCATATCATCTCTCACTATCCCTCATCATACTAATCACTCCCTTAATGGCCCTCATTATCCCTAATCACACCATCTTTGACCTTTATCATCCCTAGTCATCCCCAATCATTCCTTCATCACCCCTTATTTCTCCTCATCATCCCTAATCACTCCTTCATTGACCCTCATCATATATAATCACTCCCCCATTAAACCTCATAATCCCTTATCATCACTCATCATTCCCTCATTATCCCTTATTATCTCTCATCATATGTAATCATTCCCTTATTGGCCCTCATTATCCCTATTCAATCCCTCATCATCCCTTATTATTTATAATCACTCCCTCATCAAACCTCTTTGTCCCTAACCATCCTTAGTAACTCCCTCATCATCCATCATCATCCATAATCATCCCTAATCACTCTCTCATCAGCCCTCAGTATCCCTAATCATACCCTAGTTAACCCTCGTCATCCATAATCATACCTATTACTTATTCATGCACTCATCATCCCTAATCACTCCTTTAATGAAATTCATCATCCTTAATTACTCCTTCCTCAGCCTCATCATCCCTAGTGACAACCTCATTAATCCTCAATGTAACTCATCATCCATAATCACTCCCTAATCATCCCTCATCATCCCTAATCATTATCCCATCATCCTTTATCTTCCCTAGTCACTCCATCATTATCCTTCATCATCCCTCATCATCCCTAATCACTTCCTTCTCATCCTTACTTCTCTCTAATCTCCCACTCATTATCCTTGATCATCTACAATCATTCCCTCATCAAACTCATTAATTATCATCATCCTTATTCACTCCTTCATCATCCCTCATTGTCCCTAATAATTCATTATCACTACCTGATTATCCCTTGTCATCCATCATTATACATAATCACTCCCTACCTATCCCTCCTCATCCCTCGTCATCTGTAAGCATTCACTCATTATCCCTCATCATTCTCATTCACTCCCTCATAATTTTTATTCACTCTCTCATCATCACTCTACATCCCTAATCCTCATTCATCATTGTCAATAATCACTCACTCATTGACACTTATTGTCCCAAATTTTACTAAACCAAATAAGGCTTAAGCATCGCATCAAATTAATTTTATCATTTTGGAACTTAGGATTTGGGGTTTAGATAATTAAGATTTATGGGGTTTAGGGTTTATATTTTAGTTCTTAGGTATTAGGAGTTTAGGGTTTCATGATTAGAGTTTATTATATTTTTTTAGATTAGGGTTTTGGGTTTAAAGTTTTGGGTTTTACTAAGGTTTTGGGTTTTAAGGGTTAAGGATTTTAAGGTTTTATGGTAAGGTTTTAAATTTTTGGGTTTTACTTTTAAGGGCTTGGGTTTTAAGGGTTAATTATTTTAGGGTTTTATGGTAAGGGTTTTTAAGGTTTTATGGGTTAGGGTTTTTAGGTTTAGGGTTTATATTTTTATGGTTTATGGTTTTATAGTTTAGGGGTTTAAGGTAAGTTATAAGGTTTAAAGATTATGAATTAGGGTTTGGGGGTTTAGGGTTTAGTGTTTTAAGATTTCATAGCTTATTGTGTTATGGTTTATGGTTTATGGTTTAGGATTAGCATTTATGGTTTATGGGTTTCATGGTTTATGGGTTTCATGGTTTATGGTTTAGAGTGGTATAGGGTCTAGGGTCTAGGATTTAAGGGTTAAATGGTTTGAATTTTTTGGGTTTAAAGGTTTATGGTTTTAGTTTTGTGGTTTTTAGTTTGTGTTTTTAGGTTTTAATGTTTTATATTTTAGTATTTTATGGTTGTATCATTTTAATTTTTTTGGGATTTTAGGTTTAAGGTTTTAAGGTTATGGTGTTTGGAGTTTGGGGTTTAGGGTTTACGGTATGGAGTTAGGGTATGGTATTAGGGTATTAGGTTTATAATTGATTGGGTTTAGATTTTAGGGCTCAGGTTTTAATATTTTATGGTTTTTAGGTTTTAGATTTTTAGATTTTTTCATTTTAGGTAACTTGGGGTTTAAGTTTTTTAGGGTTTAGGGCTTAAGGGTTTAGGGTTAAGGATTAAAGTTTTAAGTGTTTAGTGGTTTAATGTTTTAGGGTATGGGGTATATGATCTTTCATCTTCGTTCTTGAGTCTTGTGTCTTGTGTCTTGGTCTAAGGTATAGGACCTAGTGTCTAGTGTTTAGGGTTTTGGGGTTTGAGGTTTTGGGTTTTTTGGGTTTGAGATTTTTAGATTTATAATTTTGGGTTTATGGTTTTAGGTTTTGTATTTTTAGTTTAGGATTTTGGGTTTTTTTGGATTATTTTTTAGGTTTTAGTGTTTAGGGATTAGGGTTAGGGTTCCTTCAATTTTTAAAGCACATAAGGGATTGTATGCATAAGGGAACCCCTAAACACCACTTATTACTAGGATAATGGCTAAATTTTTTTTAACATATTATATTATTAAGGTTCATAAGTAATACATATATATTAATAACCATTTCATATATGACTCTATTATCATAGTGAAAGCACAATCTCCCCCTGGAGTGGATTATGTCTAAGTATCATGAGAGAGTGACTAGAGATGATAAGAAATGATGAGGGCCAATGAGGGAGTGATTAAGGATGATGAGGGTTGATGATATTTTTTAGGGAATGAATATGGATGATGAGGGGAAATGAGGGATCATGAGGGAGTGATTAGAGATTATTAGACATGATAGGTCAAAGAGGGTATGATTAGGGATAATGAGGGTCATTGAGTGAGAGATTATGGATGATTAGGGATGATGAGGGAATGCCTAAGTATAATTAGGTATGATAAAGTTCAATGAGGGAGTGATTAGGGATGGTGAGGGATGGTAAGGTAGTGATTAGGGATGATAAGGATAATGAAGGAATAAATATGGATGATGAAGACTAATGATAGTGTCATTAGGGATGATGAGGGATAATGAAGGTCAATGAGATAGGGATGTAATATAATGATGAATTATGAGGGGGTTATTATCATGACGAATGATGACCATAAACCTTTAACTTTAAAACCCTAAACCCTTAATCATAAACCCTTAACCTTAAACCCTAAACCCTAAACTCTATTTAACCCCTTAACACTAAAACCCTAAAAACCTAATCCATAATCCCAAACCCTAGACCTTAAACCATAACACTTAACCTATAAACCCCTAACCCAGAAACCCCAAACTCCTAAACCTCTAAAAAACCTAAAATCCCAAACCCTAAACTCAAAACCTAAATCCTAAAACCCTAAAGCTTAATCCCCAAACCATAAACCTAAAACCTAAAAAATGTTAAACATCTTAAACCTTAATCCTTATATCTAAAAAAAATTAAACCCTAAATCCCTAAACCATAAAACTCCAAACTCTAAACCTAGAACATCAAAACCTTAAACCATAAATCCCAAATCCTAAAGCCTTAAACCTTAACACTTAACCCTAAAACCTTAAACATTAAACCCTTAAAATCTAAAACCTTAAAACATACATTACCATAAACATTAAAATCTAAACCCTACACCTTGAGACCCTAAACCTTAAAACCTTTAAACTTAAACCTTTAAACTCTAAATCCTAAACCGATAAACCCTAAATCCCATATACCCCTAAACCCATAACCATAAACCTGAAAAACATGAAACTTGAAAAACCTTAAACACCTTAAACCTTAAACCCTAAACCCTAAAACTTAATCCCCAAACCATAACCTTGAAACCTGAAAAACCTTAAACTCTAAATCCAAAAAAAACCTAAAACTTTAAACCTTAAACCATAAAACTCCAAACCCCAAACCCAAAACATCAAAACCTTGAATAATAAAACACAAACCTTAAACCCATACATCCTAACCCCTAAACCCTTAACATTAAAAACTTAATTCCTAAAACCTTAAACCCTAAACCTTAAAAATTAAACCCTTAAACCATTAACCCTTAGAAAATACATTATAATAAAAATTAAAATCTAAACTTTATACTTTAAAACCCTAAACCTAAAAACCTTAAAATTTAAACCCTTAAACTCTAAATCTTAAACCATAAAACCCTAAAGCCCATAAACCCCTAAACCCATAACCATACAATCTTAACCCCTAAACCCTTAATCCCTAACCCTAAACCATAACCAGAATGCCAATTTATAAGCTTAAATATTAAATTGTTAAACCTTAAAAACCTAAATCCTAAACCTTAAACCCTAACTCATGATCCTTAAAACCCTACCTAAACCCTAAACTATAAAGCCTAAAATTTAAACCATAACCCCTACACCCTACCCTAAACTATGAACCATAAAATTTAACCCATAACTCATACTACTTAATCCCTAAACCATAAAATTGAAACTTGAAAAACCCTAAAGACTTTAAACCTTAAACCCTAAACCCTAAAACTTAATCCCCAAACCATAAACCTAAAACCTAAAAAACCCTAAACACCTTAAACCTTAAACCCTAAATCCAAAAAAAACTAAACCCTAAACCACAAAACTCCAAACTCCAAAACCAAAACATTAAAATTTTGAACAACAAAACCCTAAACCCCTAAACCCTTAACCCTAAAACCTTAACTCCTAAAACATTAAACCCTAAACCTTAAACATTAAACCCTTAAATATAAACCATTAAACCATAAACCCTTATAACATACATTACCATTAACATTAAAATCTAAACCCTACACCCTAAAACCCTAAACATTAAAACTCTAAAACTTAAACCCTTAAACTCTAAATATTAGACCCTTATACATAAAACTCTAAAGATCATAAACCCCTAAACTCATAACCCCAAAATCCTAATCCCTAACCCTAAACCATAACCCTAATACAAATCTATAAGCCTAAATCCTAAATCCTAAACTATTAAAACCTAAAACCCTAAATCCTAAACCTTAAACCCTAACTCATACTCATTAAAACCCTACTAAGCCCTAAATTCTAAAAACTAAAATTTAACCCATAACCCCTATCCCCACCCCTAACCTATACCTATAGCATGTATCCCTAAACCCTAAACCCTAACATATAAATTTTAAACTCAAAAACTTAAACCAAAAATAAGGGATAAATGATAGGAGAATTATAAAGGAATGTTTGAAAAGTAGGAGAGGGGAATTATAACATATATAGAGAAAGGAAAGGGTGTATTTATTGAGACATATATTGAAAGGAAATGGGGAATTGATCAAGCCCTCACTATCACTTATCACTTCCTCATTGATCCCTATCATCCTTCATCACTTATAATCAATCCCTCATCATCTTGCATCATCCCTAATCACTCTATCATCATCTATCATTAGCCTTAATCACTCCATCCTCATCACTCATTTTCTCTAATCACTCCCTCATTGGTCTTCATCATCCCTCATCAACCCTCATCATTTCTTACCATCCCTTATCACTCCATCATCCCTCATTATCCCTATTTGTCCCTTATCACTCCATCATCCCTTGTCATCTCTCATAATACCTAATCATTCCCTCCTCATCTTTCCTTGTCCATAATCACTCCCTCATTGGCACTCATCATCCCTAATCACTCCATCATCAACCCTCATCATTTCTCATCATCCCTAGTCACTCCTTAATCATCCCTAATTTTCCATCATTATCATTTATCACTCCCGCATTGGCCCTCATCATCCTTAATCAATCCTTCATCATCACTAATCATTCTATCATCATCTCTAATCATTTTATTATCATCCCAGTGATTAGGGATGATTAGGGATGATGAGGGTTAATGAGGGTCAATGATGGGAGAGTGATGATTAGTGATGATGAGGAATAATAAAGGTTGATGAGGGTCGATGATGAGGTTTGATGATGTGAGAGTGATTAAGGATGATGAGGATTGATGATGGTGTGATTCTAGGGATAATGAAGAAAAATAAGGGACTGATTAGGGATGATTAGGTACAAATAATGATGATCAAAGATGATAAGGGAGTGACTAAAGATGATTAGGTATGATGAGGGTTGATGACAATGTGATTCTAGGGATAATGAGGACCAATGAGGGAGTGATTAGGGGCAACGAGGGATGATCAAGGATGATGAGGGAGTGACTAAGGATGATTATTTATGATAAGGGTTGATGAGAAAGTGATTATCAATAATGAGGGATGATGATAGTCAATGAGGGAGTGATTAGGGATGATGAAGGATAATGAGGGCCAATGTAGGAGTGACTAGGGATGATAAAGGATGATGAAGGTCAATGATGGAGTGATTAGGGATGATGAGGAATGATTAGGGTCTATGTGGGAGTGATTATGGATGATTAGCATAAATGAGGGATGATGGAGTGATTATGGGTGATTAAGAATGATGAGTGACAATAAGGGATGGTGAGGGAGTGATTAGAGATAATGAGAGTCAATGAGGGTGTGATTAGATATAATGAATACCATATAGGAAGTGATTATGGATGATGGGAGATGATGTGGGAGTGAATAGGGATGATTATGGATGATAATATTTTATGAGGGAGTGATTAGGGAGGATGAGGGGTGATGAGGGAGTGATTAGGGATGATAAAAGACAATGAGGGTTGATGATGGAGTGACTAGGGATGGTGAACAATGATGAGGATCAATGATAGTGTCATTAGGGACAATGAGGGATGATTAAGGTTAATGAGAGAGGGATTAAAGACAATGAAAAATGATCAGGGAGTGATTATGATGATGAATGATGATGACAAATGATGATTTATGTCCTTGACCCCCTCTCTATATATTGTTTGGGGAGAGGGAGAACATGAGTAATACTGATATGAGTTTGATAAAATAAGGTTAAAAAACATTCCCCTCCACCCCAAATCATAGTGGTACTAGTTGTGGTAGTGGTAGCATCTTATGTCAATTTGGAATTCTAGAAGATGACTTTACTCTATATAACATTGGAAAAATGTGTGAGATTGGAATTAAAGCATGCAAGGATTGACCCATATATCCTACATTGGTTTTAGATTGAATGGTATCTTTTTAGGATGACTTTTTAATGGTGTTTCAATTCATTCTATTTTGAATAGAGTGTATTAGGGTGACTAACTACATCCATGTCTGATAAATGTTATTGTATCATGATTATATGTAGATTTCATGTATGGGTGACTAGATACATATATGTATTAAAAGGTATGCAAAAGATGTCATGTATGTGTGACCATATCATGGCTATAGGTATGTTATAGGTTACATAATTGTCCCTAGTCACTACTTTCTCTATATAGTTGAGAATGCCCCCTATCCTTTCAAGATATAGCTCGGTCAATGCCCCCTCTCCTTTCTCTATATAGTCATAAGGCCTCCTCTCTTATTTTTCAAGCATCCCTTGATAATTCCCCCTCTCCTTTATCCCCTGATATAATATTACCCCATCTATTAATTTTCAAACATTATAGTGATCAGGTCAAATATATGGATAATATTAGATACATGTATTCAAGATCAAGACATGGCTCAGGTATTCCATTGGGTAGGGCATACTCAATTAGGTAGGGTATATTCAATTAAATAACTCAAGTAAGTAGGTAATACTCAAGTAGGTAGGGTATGAAGGATAGGTAGGTAGGGCATACTCAAGCACAAGAAGGTAAGTAGGGCATAATCAAGATCAAGATATGGATCAATTATTTAGGTAGGAAATACTCAAGATCAAGATATGGCTTAGGTATTCAATCAAGTAGGGCATACTCAAGTAGGTAAAGTAGGTAGGTCATGCTCAATTATATAAATTAGGTGTTATACTCAATGGTATGTGTCTATTAAATAAGTAACATGATTTAAAATTTCATTTCTCATTCTATCTTTTAATCTTGAAATTCTAAAAACTAAGTATTGACCAGAATGGATTTTGAAAAACTAACTTCTAAATGATAACTCCTACAACTCTAGAATCAATTTTAGAAGGTATAGAGTGACACAAATTTATTATAATAAATTCAAATTTTAAGAATATAAAATGTAATATAGATTAAATATAAACTTATACATTTATTTTACTAAATATATCCTAATACAAACATCAGTAAATAGTAAAAAAATAAAAAAAACATCTTACCAAAGGGAGTACACCCTTTCTAATGCATAGGGTGTATGCCCATTCCTTTCATTTTTTAAAATATTTTCATTTCATTATTAAAAAAATGCCTTTGTAAATGGTATACACCCTTTGAAAGGCATGTTTTATATGGAAATGGGTGTAACATATCTTTCAGAGGGTGTATGCCTTTTAAGGGTGTACGCCCTTTCAACAATTTAATCTTTGACTTTTACATTTTCCCTCCAAAATTAATTTAGGTATAGGCTGAAGGGAGGTCTGAGCCTAGCCTAAAACCAACCATGGAGTATCCCACATGGTTTAAAAGAAATTTAGGAGTATTTTTCATCTTTATCAACATATCTAATCAGGCAAATTTTATTATTTTTATATAAAAATTATACGGGTTTGTAGAGGGGAAAGTTTAATTTTTGAATATATAATTTTTTAATGTTAAACTATTATTTTTAATTATTACTTAATTTTTATATAATATACCTCATTATGGAGTAAATACATATCATTACAAATACCTTTATAACTTTATGACCATTAATCAAAATTTTATAAAACTTATACTTGAACAATCTATGCAGTGTTGGCTATGCTTTAAAAAGATTATTTTCATGATGCTAAGGTCAAAAGGTTGTGTTGCATACTTACAATTCCAAATTTTTTAGCTATCTTGACTTGTAAAATTATTTAAAATTATGTATTTCTTAAAAAATTAATAAAAATATCCTGATCGATATTCAACATTTCATTTATACATACATGAAATTTCATACAATAATCCACTTGTTTACTCAAAAAAAGTGTGCCCATACACATGTAGTCTTCTTATCTTTTTCCAAAAAAAGTGTCAAGCCATCGTCATTAATGCAATAATTTCACACAATTTTATCATATATGGGTATTGAAAAAAAAACTTAGAAACTACATTCAAACTACCACAATTCATATTCTTATGTTATTATCATATTATTTTTCTAAGTTTCTCTAAAATGTTAGGATTAGGAGCACAATTGATTACCTTGTATAAGCAACTAAACATGGAATTTAACCAGAAGTAACAAGTAACAAGAAATCAGAAACAACACAGAATTTGAGAGACAAGACAATCTTGTATTCAACTCATCCAGAAAGAAAATACAATAAAGAAGATGCCACACTCTTCCCACACCTCTAGGGCTCCCAGTAATTCTCCTTCAAGATTTCTTTCTCTCAATTACGGTCACAACAAACAACTCAAACACAGAGTTGTTGTTCACCTCCACCAGTCAGTAAAAATACTGCCAGTCCACTAGTCAGTAACAATACTGCCATTCCACCAAGTACTCAATGTACTCCAACTCTGAGTACACCACGTACTCCAAGTAGATCTCACCTGATCTTGCTACCTATTGTGTTGCTGATCTCCGTGATCTTGTTTCCACCTATAGATCAACCTGGTTTTGCACACCTGCAAACCTAGATCTCCCCACAAACACAACACACACCACACACACCACACACACCAAGTACACACACACACACACACACACACACGTGACACACACACACACACACACACACACACACACACACACACACACACACACACACACACTTGCAGATCAACCGACCTTACTTACCATGTAGATCTAACTTGATCATGTTATACCACAGATCAACTTGGCATTGCACACCTGCCGACCTAGATCTTACACACCAGCACCCCTATGGATCTTCTACCAGATCTTGCTCTCTCGCAGATCTACCTGATCATACACACTTGACCCTATGGCACTATGAGGAGCTAACCTTGCTCTCTTCCCTCTGAAGGAGCTAACCTTGCTCTCTCTATCTAGCACACTTTACAATACAGCCCCATGAGTCTATTATATAGATTCCATGCAAACAATAATTAGACTTTCTAAGTACAATAATTAGAAATGCAGCTCCAAGACTAAAATTATTCTTTACATGCAAACAACTAGTTCGTTAAACAAACTGTTCGTGAAACTAACAGTTTTGGAACTGCACAGGCGACCAACGTCGGTTGTTGTCTGTCTGGAGATGAACGATGTCAGCCGATCCATGACCGATGTCGACAGCTTCATGTCCACCCCTGACCGACGTCAGTTGGCTTGACCGACGCTGGTTATTGTGACACTCAACACCTCCTCCATGTTTGCATACCTGTGAAGCTTTTAGCTCCACAACCTAACATAAAACTCTCTCCAAGTTTAACTATTGTTGTTTTTATAAAAATAGTGTTGCTTTAAGCCTCCCTTTTATCTACCATTATCATGCATCTATTCCTGCACCCTACGTGATTATGTCCTAGGTAGATCTGCATCCTATGCAAGTATGTCCCCTTTGCCTTTGTAGGTCATTTTGTCCATTGTCACTGATCTTGCAACTTTAATCTCATCTCTTGTCATTTCTAAAGTTAGTTAATGTGCTCCATCTTGTCCTAGAGTGCCCTACATATAAAATCCATTCTAGACCATTTAAGAAATATAAATAGAAGGGATCATCAAATAAATATCTAGGTATAGACCTAGCGTAGAACGAAACACCGAGTTAAGGCATTCCTTCTACTTAAATTTGAGTTTCATTGACTAATATATTACACACATGTCATGGAGTTGTCTATCTTGATCTCTCATTATCCCCTTCTATCAAAGGAAGGGTTTAGTTTACATGTAGTTGCATCATCACTTCTAGGAAAGAGGATGTTCAAATTCTTTACTCGAGCTATTTCATTTACACCCACTTAAAACTACATGGAGGTTTGATTCCAATGTGTGAGATATGTAGTTTGCAACGATGCTTCAATAGTTTTCCCACTCCATAACTCATTTGTTGTTTTGAGTGCCAAACTCGGTCAAAGAGTAGAAATCAACAAGTCAACACATATTTCCCAAAGAATTATGAAACTGTAGGTACATGAAGATTATAAAATAGGGGACAAACCAATGATATAAAAATAAAATTCTACAACCTTGTACAAGTCAAATTTAGAAAAATAGAGATAAATCTAGTAGTGTAGATCTAACTAATACGAAAATGTCCAAATTGAACTTGTACAGGGCATGAAATTGTCCAAAACAATCTAAATATCAAATCATAATTTAAAATAATGCATAATTAATTTACACCCTCATCTTTCAAGATCTAATCTTCTAAAATATTAAAACACCATTAAACTTTGATCATTATTTATCCTTTTATATAATGTAATTTTTTATCTCTTTATCTTATTATTACTATTTAACTAATTATTAATTTTTTATTTTATATAAAACCGAAATTAAATTAAACACTTAATTGTTGTTTTACTAATAATTTATTTCTTATTTCATGTAACTTTGCATTAGGGTAGCCTAATTGTACTTTCCATTAATTTTTATTTTATGTTATGTAAAACTAGAATCTGATTAAGGACGTGTGTGCTTGAAATACCAAATAGACATTAGCCCATACAAGGTTTAAAGTTATAATATCCCTTTTTAAAAGACAAGTTGTTTTACCATTTGGAGGCATGTCATGTCTGACCTTCAAAGATGGATGCCTTACAACAAAGCACTTGCGCGGAGCCCAATAAGATATTCTAAGAAGCGAATAAAGTGCTGCAGATTTGTCGAGGTCCAAAAGCATTATGGATGGATACACATTACATTTGGTGTAGGGACTACGGAGGCCAAAAATTCCAGTGTGGAATGACGTGAAATTTTCTGCAGACGTGAACTATCTTTACTCGGGATTCGAGTATTCTAGCCTGAAATCCAACTGGAGCGAACAACAATGGCAGATCGCAAGGGAGTGTTGGCCAGTTTGATCCACCACTATCTCCTCAACCTTGAAAGCCAAGAATTTTCCAATTTGGCCCAGATATTAGCCTCTGAATCCATTATACATTCGGAGAGGCTCTTGGCAATAGTTGAATCGCCTCTGAAAGCGGAGAAAATAATTGGGTATGTTAGCAGCCTTTCCACTGAACAAACTACCTTGCTGCTTGCCCGTGTCACCCTTTCATTGCTTACAAAAATATCTGCTTTCATGGAGGACAATTATAACGTACAGGCACAGAATCCTCTTCTTGGAAACAAAACACAGGAGAATTTTTATGTCACAGCCATGAAAAATCATGAATATTGGGATGAAGCATCAGCATCTGATTTGTATCATTGGAGAGACACGGATGCTGCATTAGTGTTGCTCATAATCTGTGAAGCCCGTGACCAGCAATGTCTTGAAGCTGCCAAGAAATGGCAGGTGGATCCACTCCTGTATAGAAGGTTTGTTAATACTAAAATATCACCCAGATCCAAATTATTGAGAAACTATCTGTGTGAAAACAGTGTGAAGATGTGTTACAATGTGCCTGGATTGATGGTAGACGACACAGCGGGGTTGAGATCATATGTGGACCTAGTCTGCAGATATGAGAGGCTTCTCAGGGCATTGATGTCTGAGTCAGATGATGAGGAGAACCCATGCCCTCCCGCATCTGCTGCAACTATTCTCTCTCTTCCTTCTGCTGTATACAGAGGTGATTCAGGAAAGCGATGTTCAATATGTGGGGATCGTATGGAGGCAGGATTAAGTGTTGTAAGCAGATTGCCTTGCTCGCATGTTTATCACTGGGACTGTATTCATCCATGGCTGAAAACAAGGAATACTTGTCCTCTGTGTAGGCACCAGCTTCCCACTGATGACGTCTTTTATGAACTTTCCAGACACATTAAATGTTTGATTCACAGGACCTTCTGCAGTTGTTAAAAGTTATGTAAAATAATAAATTAAGATATTTCTTGTCCATTCTCAACTTCCAATTTGTGAATTTTGATATATTAAAACAGAAACAGTGTTTTTTTTTTTTTTTTTTTCTGGCTTTCTTATACTAAATTTAAAGGAAGAATCAATTAGGAAAACAAAAAGTGTAACAATACACGTAGGGTGTTGGCAAGGCTTTAGCAATAAGAACTTTTGGGTTGTGAGTTTGAATTTTCGTATAGGGTAATCAAAGCAGGGGAACATGAACATGCACATGTGTTATGTAAGTCCATATTTCTTGTTAAAAAAGAAAGTTAAATGATGTTGACTATCTATTATCTTATGTCCATCTGTGTCCAAATTTGCACCATGTTCGATCCCATTTCTAATGCCTTGCCACTACTATATGTATGCATTTGAGTACCTAACACTTTGATACGTTCAAATGTAATAGAGTAGAAAAGTTAAAACAACATAGTTGTGTGTATCAAACATGCAAGTTCATGTTTCTTGCCCAAAAAAGCCAAATGATGTTGACTTTATTCATGCCTATCGTCTCTTTCTCACCAAACCTATGCCCTCTTAAATCTCGTTGTTAATGCCTTGCCATTACACAATGCAAGTGCATATTAATGTGGAATGTGTTACACTTTATTTTATACATAATGTCCGCACCATTTTTTTTAAATATATATATATATATATATATATATATATATATATATATATATATATGCACCTAATCATGTATGGCCCACGTCAAAACAATATATGTAATGCGATCTTTGTAATAGATTCTGTTAAATTTGATGATGTTGAATTTTCATTGCAAAAAGTTTTTTATCTAGAGATTAGGCAATTGCATTTACAAATGATTTTTACTTCTTAGTAGTTGAATTTGAACTCTGCTCGTAAGTAGAATGGCTACAAAGTAATGTTTCTAGACTCTATAAATTTGGCTTGACATTAAAATCTATGTACTTCATTGATTCACAAGTAGACTTATAGATTTTAACACTACCATGCTTATTCGTGTAGATGATATTTATAAATTATGTAGCACCTCAGTCTTGTACACTTGGCAAACACAGACATTAGCTGTTCCTCTTAGTTCTAGACCATTCCCGCTTCTGCAAGTCTCGCATTTGCTATCTTTATATGCTCATTGCCTATCTCTTAGTTCGACCAGTATCATTCTAATGACCCAGGCCTTATATCTTGCCTAGGATGTTGTAGACCTACTTATCTTCCACCCCTACAAGTTTTAGACCTATACCTACATTTTTACTTCCTAGACACTTGCATCCCAATCAGAGTCCTATATCAACGCAAGTGTCTTTACCTGACACAAGTGTCTAATGCCCTAAATTCATCTAATTTACAAATGAAATATATGCTTAAAAAGCTTGACCTAAGTGCTTTAATGTAATATATTTTTCAAGAGGATTGGTATAAATATAAGATCAACCCTCATTCATTCATCACCTAGCACATTATTAGAAAATACCTAAAAATACCAAGGCAAATTATCAAAAGCATTCTCTCAAGCACTCAAGTGAGCAAAGTTTCCCTATTTTCTCATATTGTCATATCAGTCATAGGGTCAACACATCTGCACTGTACAAGACTAAAGTACTGGAGGAGCCTTCCAAGAATCCTATTTGCCAAGTTACAAGTTAGGTCATTATTGTGCTTATCACACATTGCATGATTCACACAAAAGCCAACATGTAGGGGAGAACTATATAAATATGAGGCCCTCTTTGGATTATTGGTAATGTAATCAGTGTTCATTGACAAAGGGATCTTTGGGACATATCAACACGGTGTCCCTACTAACCCATATTTTTGACAACCAATATAAAGATGAAAAAATAGGGTGTTATCATTTGACAAAGAACGATAATCCATGACTCAGATCTAAATACACCAAATAAAAAATGACACATAACCCATAAACATCTAGGTGGTCGCATCCAATTTCAAGAAGTATTTTGTAGTTAACACCTATGTCTAATCTAGATAGTAGTGTCGATGCAATAGTCTAGGCTTATGCATGTGTCTAAAGCCACAAAGGCACTTAGTCCAAAATTTGGCAACTATTCCAAAATATTATTCTAGTCTACTTCTTGTATGTTTTATATACATAACTATATTAGCATCAAAATTAGCTAAGTATCTTGTTTTCATTATCATTACAATATCTAGCATAGTTGTGTTTCCTATTTTTAGCATATCTCAGCATAATAAATTCAGTATATATTCTATCTGAGTTTTGAATTTAATTGTCCTGCTATAGATTTCTTTACCACCTTTGCGTTATTCATTTCTATATTCTTAACCCTATATATCCCATTAAGATCCACATATCCAATTTAAGGTTAAACAATTAGAATTTCTAAGATCAAAGCTTACACTAGTTAATTATGTATAAAGTTTTTAATTAAAGTCATTATTTTCAACGTTCTCCATTTGGAATATTAGTTTTTTCATTCACTTTGTTTCTTCTTCATTATTTACTTAAACATTCATCTTAAATCTAACTTAAAATGTATGAAATATAATTTTGAAGTAAGAAACCATATAAAAAACTAATAGCTATAGTGAGATCTATAATACAGAAGAGAATGCGATTTTTTTTCATATATTTTCTTTCAGGTACATATCCTTATCAATATATATTCTCTTTTGAATTTGTTTAAAATTATACTTGTAATCTATATTACTCATTTTACCTTGTAGTTTTTTAGTCTTATAGATCTATTTTAACCTTATCAAATTAACATTAAATTAATTTTGATGTAATATTATTATTTTATATACATGGGGATCTAGAGGTAATAGTGGATACCTAAACATAATGATGTATATGGTCCACCTACACACTAATGAGATAAGAATTATAGTATAATATTGTCATTTCATGGGTAAACTTTAAAGTCCTTTGGAGTGTATTTGCAATAGACCATTATGTTTTGAAATAGACCATTATGTTTTTCATCAATATCAAAAACCTTTGGAAGTGGAAGTCAAACTCTCTTGCAAGTTGTGGACAAAGGAAGATACATTTTGTACACCTCTCCAACAAGATAAGGCAAGAATGTGGAAAATTCCATAAAGGAGGAGAGATATATTTGTTTGTTTCTCCCTATGTCTAAATGCTTATCAACAAGAAAGGGGGCCAGCTAGCACTAGTACTAGGTATGAATAATAACATTATATGTCATCTCCTCCATGGCTATTTTATTTTCTTCATGTATAATGTAAAACATAAATCATTAAAATAGTGTGGTTTTATGCTCACCCAAAGGAATATGAAAACATGACTTATTATCAATGTAATTTAACATCATTCATTTACATAAAAATATATAAGGCATAAATAGTTCAACAATATAAAAATATTGATTCCTTATTTATAATTCCAAACAGGGTCATGGAAAAATATACATAGACTCTTTAATATGTATTTCAAAGATACAAAGTTACACATATAAATCTTGAGATGAACTAACATTAAACATATAAAATAAAAAGTTAAGGGCATCATTCACAATAGAAAACTTATGAATAATAATGAGTTCAAAGGAAAACATACATTATATATAGAGATTAATGCTCAATATATAGAGATTTAGTGGAATCAAGGTGTGTCACATGCGGAAATCCACACACACAACTTTATAAAAATGAGACAAATGGAGGCAATATGGTTAATTTCATCCTCTCATACTAGATGATCATCTCCAAATTAATTTAACATTCAAAATGGTCTTTCTCATAAATGCCTCTACAAATCCATCTTTGAGAATTTATGGAATAGATAAAGATGTCATTCCTTCTCATAAATTATAAGAAATCATTGTTTGGGTCATCTAAGTATTATTCTATGTTTCTTATAGCATCTATATATTATGGAATTGATGGATTGGAGTCATTTAAAAATAAAAAGGATGGAGATTGCATCTAGACCAAATATTATTTACTTTCTCTCTTAATTCAGTGATCAAACACCATGTGATGAAGTAATTTGATTAAGGTCCTTGCCTCTGACTTTTTCTTCTTAATCTTACCCACTATTAACCTAATTCTAGTTTTAAGCAAAATAAGGATAAATTTTTTTCACTAATGAATATATCTAACATGTATTACAATAAATTACCAAAATTAAATATATTTAAAAGGGATTGAAATGCCTAGAACCAAAAAATAAATAGATGCATGGCTCACAATAAAGATAAGATAGAGGCAAAATGTCAAAAAATAAGAGTGTATATACAATTATGTACCAAATACTTATAATGAAGCTTATTTTAAATGCAATGAGTAGTATATAAATAAGTTTCAAAATAATTATCCCCTTAATATCTAGAATGTTCTAATGTGCTAGAAAATTCTACCCTCTAGAAAATTACAATGACACATGTCACACTCTACAACTAGAACATTCCACTAAGGAAAAGATTCTAGAGATGCGACACATGTGATTGTGATAGACATGTGCACACACACAAAATAGAAATTGGTTAATTTTATTACCTAAGTAAGCTTAACTAATGGTTCAAATATAATTAATCACACCAATACCACTCTAGTGTCAAAATTAAGAATATAGCTCAAGTGACGCATAACAATCATAATTACAATATAAAGAAGAGTAAATGAGATATGATAATAGGTTGATTGTTTATAGGACTATGAACCTAGAATATTGTGTAGATTATCTCTGACTTGTGTATGAAATCTAAGTCTCTTTGGTATCCTCATCACATGATACGAGTTTGACATGGTCAAACTCATTGTTGGGTAGATTTTGTGTGTTGAGTCTATATGTGGCCATGGAGTTTAACCTACATAAGGTCTTAGTACCTACACTAATTAGGGTTTCTTCATTACTTTTTGATGTACCTTATTGTATGTTTACTTTCTTATTTCACCAAGTATATTTGTATCATTTTTTGTTTTCCTTGTTGACCTATCTTGGCACAAAAAAGAGAATAGAGCAATTGTTGGGTTGGGAAAATATAAAAGTGGAGTCACCAGCTACATATTTCACATGATAAAATTAGACCCATTGTATTTCATGCAATGTGTAAATGATGTGTTTAAGGTAGGGATTCCACCTTCTCTCCCTAAAATGGAGATGCAACTATATTTTTTTAGGCCTTCTCTTGGTATAAGATGCAATGATATGATGCAATTCATTATGCAAAAATAAATTCTTCTTAGGTATGCCTAGAATTGGAATGAAATGGGATTTAATCCTTATGTGGATTTCCTTATTATGATTCATGTGTGTATTTTTTTAAATTAAAATTTCAGTAGACTATTTTTATATATAGGATTCTCATTATTTGAATTAAGGATATATTGGTGCACAAAAGATAACCAAAAAAAGGTAAACAACCAAAAAATAGATCCAAACATTGAAAATAAATAAATATAATAAAAAGGGTCAACAAAAGTAAAAGAGGTAAAATCATAAGCCATATGAGTCTACCTAGGGTGAACTTGTATAGCCTATGAGTCTACCCAAGAAGAAATAACAATAGAGGAGAGGGAGAGAAGATAGAAATAGGTCAGTCGATGTAAAGATAAAATGATAAAATGAAAATAAAATAATATAAATGATCATGGGATTAAAAAATAGGAAAATACACACATACAAGCACTAATTGGCCCCTAAATCATGGTGATTACATATATGCACATACAAGTATTAAAAGCATTGTATTAATAAGGCTTGTATCAAAATTAGTCATCTACATAATTACACCACTTTGAGGTGCATATGAGGTGGTTCATGCATATATAAAATTAAAATGATACATAATTTTAAGAATTCACCTAGACTTACCAAAGGGAGAGGAAGAGAAAACATTTTTTCATGTGTCTATCTACACTATTGTTTGTAAAATTTGGTGCACATGTTAACAATGATCAATTGCCAATAAATAGTCATTATTCATAGTAAATACTTTTAAAATCTTGAAATTTTAAATTTTAAATTTGAAAAATATCATAGGAGTGAATATACCTATTAGTATTTTCTCCAAATTTTACAACAAAATTCTTATGATACTAGACTTTTGACAAACATTGAATCACAATAAATGCTTCTTTGGGAGTCTCCAATGCCCATAACTCATGTTACCAATATTTTGACAAATGTTGAAACATAGCCAAAATTTATCTGAGTTTATGTTTCCCATAACTCGCGTATTAAACTTTCAACAAGTGTTGAAAAATATCCAACACTTCAATAGGATCGTCCAATGCCCAATCCACTTCTTAATCAAAGAAATAGACAAAGCTACTACTAAGAATCATTGCTTAGTAAATTTTTCTATTGTGATGATCATTGAAACGAACTCATGCTTGAATTTCAATTTAGTGGAGAGTATTATAAACTATTTTGGTGCATGCATTCCCCCATTTTAACGTGAGGAATATGAACTTGGCTCTACAATCACTCATCTCAAAATAAAAAAATTAATTACATCATATGTTAAGATAATAGTATAGCTGAAGCATCAATATAATGGAACATATGTTTGTAAATAATAAATCATAAGACTCCCTATGAGTCTTGTGTGGAAACAATTTCCCCCCCACCTTAAGTAATTATGGTGATACTCATGTCATTTTATATATTAGTGCATATGGAATATACTAATCATTCAAAGCTCAACACAAAAGAGTATAGTGATATGCCCTTGTGAAGCTCAATAGTTGTTGTATGTAACTCTAAAATGTGATATAGTGATGTGATCATGTGAGGATAAATATTCATAACCTATCCTTTTGTGAGGATAATGTGAATGGAATGGTGGAATGTCTCCAATATATTCCATTTTTCTATGATAACAAGATATGGTAATAAATGTATCAAGTCTGAAAATAATCAAGTCTCATGAATATGTAACATTAAGATCTATATATTCAATTTAAGTTCATAGCACATAAGTGTGTGATAAAATCCATATATAGAATATGTCAATAAGGATTATATATGATAGTGTGGGTATAATTCCCCCATAATTAAATATATGTAAGGATGTGATGAATAAAGCACATGGATGGGTATAGTGCCCCCATAGGTATCTAGATATGGATATGATTAACAAAGATTAGGTGGGTACAATGTGCTCTTTGGTAAATTTATATGTAATATATGGTGAATAAATACCATAAGTGAGAAATAATTTGTTCATGTATTCAAATGATATTCCCAATTAGTAATTTATAATAGGATGCCATTTTTGGCAATGTGTATGTCATGTAAATAGATGTGCACCGTATAGTCTTATGAATAGTAACATGACAATTTGTAGACACTCAAATTTGGTATAAGAGTTATTTATATATATATATATATATTTTAAATTTAAACACACACACACACACACACACACACACACGCACGCACGCACGCACGCATGCACACATGCATGCACATGTGCACACACACACACACACACACACACACACACACACACACACACACACACACACACGCGCGCGCGCGCGCGCGCGCGCACGCGTGCATGCACACACACACGCACACACGCACACCTGCACACACACACATGCACACACACACACACAAAAACACACACACGCATGCACACGCACATGCACACGCGCACACACACACACACACACAACACACACACTCCCATGCACACGCACATGCACATGCGTGCGCGCGCACACACACACACACACACATAAATAAATCCTAGGTTGATAAAGGGATGAGTATACTAATAACTTTAAATAAATATAGGAAATACTAGTTTTGACAAGCTCTTCCCAAAATAGCAAAGATGTAAATAAAGTGCACTCATCTAGAGTAAAACAAGTATTTATATGACTCAAGAGGATAAAATAGGCTTGAGAATTAGTCAAACATCATTTGTTTTATGACTATAGATGAAATCATACTTTGGATAATAGTTCCCTTATGAGGACAATAGTGCTATGTGGCATTAGTTCCAATTATGGTGCTAGTGTCCTTGGAGGAGTTGTTTGAAACTTTCAAGGAAGCTATGGGAGATTTTAAGGGATCTGTAGATGATTATGTGAATTATATGAGCTTGCATATGCTAGTATTTTGGCTGAATATCTTTTGAAACTCTAATGAATACTTACACACATGAAGCAACAAATGGATCAAATGCAAAAGAAAGGGAAAAACTAGGTTGTGGGATATTATGGCTGCATGAAGTAGAATGCCTTTTGTCCTAGCCATTACATACATTAACCCAAATATTAGGGGTCTTATATTTCATGTAGTTATCCCTTAGTTAATGTGCATGATTAATGTGCATAGTAAGCTAGAATGAATTTTGCTTAGGCCCTTCTTTGATCAAGCATGCAAGTCTAGATGTGATAGTTGAGTAATGTGAAGTGTATTGAGGTGTAATATTGATTGATTTTATGTAATTATGTGCCAAAATAGTAAGTGATAGATGTAAAATTCCATGTGAGGCTCTTTATATAGAAGGAACTTTAATTTGAATGTAAGATCTTTTTTGTTAGACAACAAGATGAAAAAGAGGGATAACAACATAAGGGAAGGCTCAAAGGAGGGTTAGGACACAAAACATGATATAAAATGACCATTTGACACTAGCTACATAATCAGACACTAGTACCAAATGGAGCTATTTTATAGATAAGGGCACTAGTGTATTGAGGCCTAAAAATAGAGTAAAGAGTGGGCAAGATAAGCTAGGGGCCCCTGTGTTTGGGAGGAGATGACTCAGGACCACTAGGGGTGTAATAAATAGGGAAAAGAATAAATAATAAAGATCAAAAGACCCAAAATTACCATGTGAACAAGGGTTATATTAATCACTAAGGCATTCATGTGAAAGAGAAATAAAATACATAGTACTTATGGTTACTTGACCAAATTAGGGAGCATACAGTTTCCCCCATTTTATTATAGTAGTGTAATAAAATGAAATTACTAGAGTAAAAGAAAATTTGGAATGTATACCTATGCTTACTTGTGTAGATGTACTCAAATCTAGCCAACTTCTTGGCCAAAGTGGTGTATAGGAGTTGGAGTGAAGTATGTGAAGAGGAAATCCATAACGTGGGTTCCCTCTATACTAAATTTAAATAGTGAACTAAATCATGAGGAATAAAACCCTCTTTTTCCCCCACCCTAATATCTAAACTAAACCTAAATATGTAAATTAAAAATATGAATAAATAAGGCCTGCTTGCCCCCATTCTGATACATGGACTAAATCTAAGTATGCAAACTGAAACTATGGAGAAATAGATCCTACTTCCCCCACTCTAATTTATGGACTAAATTTGAGTATGTAAACTAAAATTGGAAGTCAAAATTATCACTCAACATGCATAATCTAGGTCTAGTGGAAGGCTATGGATTAACTACTACAGATGGTCATGTTACTCAAACTAATGAAATCCTAGTGGTATTTTGGCCACATCCTGGTGATGATTTGAGTGTAACCTAGAAATATGAACATAGAACTTGAGGACATGTGCCATACATCATTCCCCCAATCCTAATATCTAAGTAATGTAACTATGTATCTAAATATCTATATATCTAAGTAAAACTATATATTTGAGTCAAACCATATATCTAATTCGAACTATAGACCTGAATCAAACTATATATCTGAGTCAAACTATATACTTGATTTAAACTATACACATGAGTTAAATAGTATATCTAAGTCAAATTGTATATCTGAGCCAAACTGTATATATGAGTCAAAATATATATTTGAGTAAACTTATGTGTCTAAATATGTATATCTAAGTAAACCTGCATGTCTAAATATGTATATCTATGTAGACTTGTGTGTGTAAATATCTATATATCTAAGCTAATCTATGTGTTTGTATGAGTCTATATCTGAACCAATCTATGCATCTATGTAATCACCTAAAATTGGTATTTGAGTGGTAAGAGTTCTACTTGAGATAAAATATTCCTATCTTAGCCCTAGACCTATCCTAGAGCCTACTATCACATTTTTCCAACCTTTGTGTGGACCAAAAGCATCCCTGGTTAGCTTAAACATAATCTTATACCCTCATTTCTAGATTCTATCCCTTTGTGCCTAGTAGTCTACCAATTGGACATTAGCACCACATTAAGGACACTAGATCCATGTGGCACTAGTGTCCCAAATATGGCACTAATGTATTTTACCATATATTTCCTAAATAAATATATTTTCAAAAGTAAAACCCTCCTAAGGTTATCCTAAGCATTTTTATTGTCCACAAAATCTACAGAACATTATAAATATATGACTTTTAGACCTCTAGCCACTAGATGGAAATTAGATGCAAAATACCTATTCAAATATGAAACAATTTGATTAAAATCAAGGTTATTAATCCTTATTCTTCCCTACTTCTACATACTACAATGTACAACTACCCTAATCTTAGATTTTCCATATTTCCAATCTCAAGCACACTCAAAGCATTCAAGACCACTATCATTCTAGTATAACGTGCACTTTCAATAGCACCTGGATGGGTATAACTACATTAGGCTTGATCCCTCCTTAAAATATTGGTATTTAGTCAACTCTCTTCATAGTGGGGTGTTGAAGATGTCTAACCTATCCTACTAACAAACACACTTTTCAAATCATGCCTCACTTGTAAGAAGGATTAGGGTTTGCATCATAAATCAACTATTACAAGAATAATACATAGTTTTAGACTTTGTGCATGTAGGAACAAAACCCAAAAACATAGGTGTAGGTGCACCCAAAAATTCAAAGAAGTCCTGCACAAATGACACTAAAATCATTGTTTAAGACATTAAAGCCACATGGTGCTACTATCCAAATGTGGCACTATTGTCCAAGATGTTTTATGATATAGGTATCTATTTGATGACACTCAGAGTTATTCATATCTCAATTTATACCACTCAAATTTTCTATATCAGGTGTTTTCTAGATAATTCTTTATTTACACATATTCATTACTATTTTTAGAGAGTCAAAGCTAGTCAAAATCTATAACAAGTCAATAGTTATTTTATGAATATAATTTCACTAATTTAGACTTCTCAACCCTTTAATCAAAAATAGAATTTACATTAGTAAAACCCTAAAAGGTTAAAACATTTGGTGAACCCAACTTACTTTGAACATTGTTCAAACCCTAAACCTAAATGCTCTTAGGGTTTGTATCCTTTTTTAATTTTTACTCAAATTTTAGCTCCAAACTTTTAGATTTGTTTTAATATTTATTTTTTGTAATATTTCTTAGATTAAAATTCTTTAGAGGTTCAAAATATTTAAAAAAACTTGTTTTGCCACTCCATAAACTACAATGGTAGAATTCAATAACAAATTTGATGAGATCGATAATAAAAAATTACAAGATCTTGCGTCCAAACACGTGTATATGCAATATGACCTCATCACTATTATTTAGGAAATCAAAACCAAAATAAACAATAGTCAATCTTCAATTCCCATAGATAATAACATTGTTACACCTATAGTGGGGCCAAATCAGCTAGTACAACCTCAATTTTTTATTCAACAACGTTTAGTGATAGCTAGACCTCTTGTGGTTAGTTCCACCACTCTAGATGTATAATCCCTTATGCATGAGATTCATACTCTATAGGCTGAGGTGTTACATATTGAGAAGGGAGTCACTAGGCCATCACATGATTTGGAAACTAATATTCTCTTACATACATATTTGACACATCACATAATGGCAACTCACTTGCCATCCAGATTCATGGTGCCTAAGCTTACATTATATGATAGAAAAGGTGACCCAGAACACCATCTCAGAGCTTTTCACATAGCATATTTGAACTACATGTCTAATGATTAGATTTTAATGATGTTTCCATGAAATTTAAAGGATTATGTGCTACAGTGGTTTTACAACTTACCAAATCAATCTATCACATCATTCAATCCTTTGGTTGACATGATTTTATCACACTTATCCATCAATATCAATGACAAGATCTCATATGCCCAAGTTGCATAGTTGAAACAAAATTCAAATGAACCTATCATAAAATACATATTATAATACAATAATATATTAGCTAGATTGACTAGCCCCATGGTAGACAAAGAACTTTAGGACATCTTCAAACATAGTCTTTTACCATCATTACATGAAATTATATTGTTTAAGAAGTTTCCTAAATTCACAAATTTTTGAAATAAATACGGAAGAGCGATGGCTACGAATAGGCGTATGGAGCCGAGCTAGGGAAGCCGCGCCCTAGCTCATTTTTTGTTCTGATCAATTCTGTGTTGGAGGGGAAGGGAGGTAGTTTGCTTGCAGGGGGTGGGCACTACAGCTTAGGCTGTATTATTCCAATTTACAACTATTTTCTATCCTTTGTGCTATGAGCTACATGCACTTACAGGGCAGGGCACAGTGCAGGGCAAGTGGGGCTGTCTGAAGTGTGCCCCCAGCTAGAGAGTACTTTTTGGCAGGTGCAACCATGGCTGGGAGTATGCCTTCTAGGACTGATGATGGATTCAATTTTAGTGAAGTGGTTAGAATGAACTTGCCAGGATAGGAAATGCAGGGATATGAAAAATCCCTCTTTTCTCAAAATTTGGATGCCAAGGAATTGAACCTACCTGGAGGCTCCAGGATTATGAAGGTCAATAGATGTCTTGAGAGATGCAAAGAGAGACCAAAACTAGTAATTCATTTTGAAATGATTGCTGAGGATGTAGAATACTTTTCTAATCATTCTTTGTTTTATAAGTTTTTGGGGTTAAAAGTCTCTCTTCATTTCTTGGAAAGTTGGGCCCGAAGAGTTTGGGAACCAGAGGGGGAATTGGAGGTTACGATGCTTGCAAATAATTACTTCATGGTGATATTTCCCTGCCTAGCTGACCGCAATAGGGTCTTTAAAGGGGGGCCTTATTTTTATAACCAGGTGGGATTGTTTGTAAAACTGTGGTGTGCCAGCTTTAACCCCTTGAAGGAGCTCCAAAATAGAGTGCCAGTGTGGGTTCAATTACCTAGACTTCTAATAGAATGTTGTCGTGAGGATGTGTTACATATGCTGGCATTAATGCTTGGTAGACCGGTTGGATCCTCTACACAAACATTAAGAAAGAAGGTGATGACCTTTTCTCATATTTGCATGGAAGTTGATCTAAGTAAACCATTTCTAGATGCGGTTGAGATGAGTGCAGGTTCTTATTCTTGGGTACAACAACTAGACTATGAAACCCTTCCATTCCAATGCCACATCTACTGTGAATATGGCCACCTGGTGCGTAGATGTCTGAAAGCCAAGCCAATGGATCAGCAAACCTCACCTCCTAATACCATTCCTAGTATTGACAAAGGGAAGAAGATATTAGTAGGAGAGAATAAGGATGCTGAGGGCTTTGTTCAGGTAAAATCCCAAACTCGTAGCAGAGGATTGAAAAGAACCTTAAGAGAATGATAGGAGGAGGATACATTCAACATGTTTGAGATTTTAGATGAGTTGGGGTAGCATGCAATTATTCAAGAAGGGATCAATGCTGATCACCCTGAAGAGGAGATGGGTTTGGAGATTGGACTTGCCAAGCCGTTGTGTACTATTCAAGAAGAATCCGCTATGCCTATGATCATAGACAGACTAGGGGGAGCATAGGTGGCAGGGGAGTCAAATGCTAATATGGGGAAGGGTGTTGAGGAGGTAGAGCATGTGATATGGGCTATGATTGTCGAAGCAAATAAAAGAGGGAAATCTACCCCTCACCTAGGCATCCTTTAGAAGGATGGGAAGAAGGGGGATTCAGAGAAAAATGCTAAAATAGGATGTAAGAAGGACCTGGAGAGGATTAAGATGATTGGGGAGAACTTGGTGGAGTTTAGAGTAGTTAAGACCTTGGACTCCCACTTCTTGACTCCCCCAAATTATTGTTATTTCTTGGAATGTAAGAGGCCTGAACAGCGGCCCTGGACAAAAAGTTGTTCGGGAATTAGTGTGGAGACATTTTTTGGATGTTCTCTTTCTTCAAGAAACTAAAGTTACTATTGATTGTATGATGAGTATGGCACCTAAGTTATGGAGGCAAGGCCATTGTCAATATATTGGAGCGCAGGGATCATTGCAGGGTGTGGCATGCCTATGGAACCTGCACAAGATCCAATTGGTGTCCTGGATTTCATTCAGGTCCTCTTTATCTATGGCTTCTTGGTGCATTGAATTAGGGGAATTGGTTCTTTTCTCTAATGTCTATGCCCCGATGGACTTTTGTGGTAAGCTTGAAGTATGGAATAATATTCATGAGATGTGTAGCTTGCTTCCTTATTTACCTTGGATTATTACTGGAGACTTTAATGCCATTCTGGATTTATCTGAGAAATGGGGAGGTATTAGGAAAATTGAGCACTCTTCCATTATACTTAGAGACAATATCTCGGCCCTTAATCTTGTTAACATAAAGCCCAATAATGGTCACTTCACGTGGAACAATAGAAGGTTGGGGGACAGCAGTATCGCCGAATGCCTTGACCATTTCATGGTGTCTTGTTTTTGGGTGGGGGGGTCGTGGTCTTCCTCCTCTGAGATTCTTGATTGGCAGGGCTCGGATCACTAGCCCATAAAGCTCACTATTTCCTCAGCTAAGATACCTCAGAGACCACCTTTTAAATTCCACCTTATGTGGCTAAGGGATCTTGACTTGTATGCATGTGTTGCTGATTGGTGGAAAATAGGTAGACCAAGATGTGGCACAACAATGTATACCTTTGCCAAACTATTACAATTTGTCAAATATCAGCTAAAACACTGGAACAGAGTATGCTTCAAAAGAATTTATCAAGAGAAAAATGTGGTGCAAACACAGTTGAATGAAGTAACCTAGATGATTAGAGAAGAGGGTGTGTCTGAGTTTCTATTAAGAGAAGAAGCTAAAGCTCTAAAAGTTGTGGAGGAATGGGAGCTGAGAGAGGAAATCTTCTAGAAGTAGAAGGTGTAGAATGTTTGTCTTCAAGAGGGAGATCTAAATACTGTTAGGGGAAGATTACACCTACAACAATACTACATTTAGGTTCCAATCTTCAACTCTGTGAAATCCAGGACAGCATGGACAATACCACACTTTTGTATTAAATACTACTCATTGGTGACGGATAGGGGGAAACCCTCCTTGAATGCTTCGGCTGATCTCCTTGACCTTACACCTGTAGATCTCCTTGACCTTGCTTGCTTCAATGCTTTTACTTGCCTTCTTAATTATTACAATACATGCCTTATGGGTCTTTAAATAGGATCCCATGCTTACAAAAATAGAACTCTAGTTACAATAATTTGACACACAGCTCGTGACTATAATTAGTCATTTGACATGCGAACACTCGCTTCACTTAACTGACTGTTCGTCAACAGTAGTTCTGGAAATACACAGGCGACTGACATCGGTTGACTACCTGTCATTGCTGGTTTCCTTCTCCACTGTCTGTGACCAATGTCGGTTATACTGCCGATGCCAGTTCCTCTGGTTCTTCAGCATCCTCTTCTTGTGTCTGCAAATAGTTGAAGCTTTTAGCTCCACACCCTAACAAATACTTTTTTCTTCAACTCTGTGAAATCTAGGTAGCATGGAGATACCATTTACTCATTGGTGACGGATAGGGGGAAACCATTCATTCCACCCAGGGTATGTGTAATGAGGTAGAGCTATACTTTGCTTCATTATTTTGGGAGGAAGGGTAGGGAGAACTGGTGGCTGAGACTCAGGTTTTATCTTGTATTCCCTCTTTGATCTCATTGGAAATGAATGAGCATCTTATGAGTGCCATTTCTGGAGGAGGTCGAGTGGACTATTTTCCAGATGCAAAAAGGTAAAGCGCCTGGGCCAGATTGATTTTCTGATTGAATTTTTCTAGGAGTTTTGGGACATTATTAAATTTGATCTCCTGGCTATTGTTCAAGAATCTCAGAAGAATAAGCAAATGCTCAGGGATCTAAACTTGACCTTCTTGGCTCTTATCCATAAGAGGGAGGGGTGGATCAGTTAAGTTAGTTTCATCCCATTTCCCTTTGCAATGTGATTTATAAAATTATCTCTAAGCTAATTGCTGACAAACTAAAGAGATGGGTTACATTTCTTATTTTTAAGGAGCAAAGTGGATTCATGGAAGGTCGCCAAATCTTGGATGGCATGGTGGTGGCTACAGAGGCAATTCATTCGATGGCTTAGTCAAAAGAAAAGGCTATGTTCATTAAGTTAGACATGAGTAAAGCTTATGATAGAGTCTGGTGGTCTTTCCTTCAAAAGGTTTTGAGGGCTTTTGGATTTAGTGAGGACTGGATACACTAGGTCATGTGATATGTGAATTTGACCTCATTTTTAGTTTTGATTAATGGAGAGCATTCAAATTTATTTGGAGCATCTCATGGGCTGTGGTAAGGTGACCCCCTCTCTCCTTATCTATTTCTTCTTCTGGTTGAAGGTCTGGGATAGCTGATCAAAAGGAATGTGTAAGGGGGATATATTCAAGGCTGGCAGTTGGTTGGAGGTCTTTTGACACTTTATCACTTACAGTTTGTGGATGATGTAGCTTTGATGGGCATGGCAACTATGAGAGAGGTGACTAATATGCGTAGAGACCTAGATGTTTATCTTGAGGCATCTAGATAGCTTATTAATGAGGGTAAGTCTTAAATTTATTTCTTCAATACCCCACTTCCAATCCAACAAAGAATTGCTAATTTACTCAAGTTCTAAATTGGAAGTCTTTCTCTGCTATACCTGGGCATTCCCATCTTGACTGGGAGACAATCAAGGGAGATGTGGCAGGGTCTTCTGGACAAGTTTCAGGCTAAGGTTAATCATTGGACTCATCGCTAGCTATCCTTTACCAGCTGGGTTCAACTACTTCAATCAGTGGTGCAGGTGCTCCCCATATATAGGTGTATCGTCCAAGTAGTGCTGGTGGGTTTTGTGAGAGACCTTGATTCCTTAGCAAGGCAATTTCTTTGGGCTGGCAATTTAGTAGCATCTAAATGGAGTCTCATCAAATGGGAGATAGTTTGTAGTCCAAAAAGGCTGGGAGGTTTGGGGTTAAGACAGTCGATTCTCTCTGGTATGCCACTGGCTGCAAAGTTGTATTGGAGATGGTGTGTTGAACTAGACTGGCTATGGGCTAGAATTTTATCCCATAAGTACCTGGTAGGGATTCCTCCATAATGATACTCCTTGGCATAGCTTGTCTGGGAAGGGGTCGGTGATTTGGGCTATGCTCAAGAAAGAGGTTGCACTCATCAAGCGTGGTTTGATCTAGATATGCAAAGATGGGATGGAGGCACAGTTTTGGTAGGACTCCTAGGATGGTTTATTGCCCCTTGCAGTTTAATATCCTCAGTTATAGACATTAGAGAAAAGATTTGGGGAGGCTAGTGAGTTTAGGGTGGGTGATTTTAAGGTATTTTCCTGTCAGGGGTAGGTGATAGAAGTGAGGTGGAAATCACCAGATGAATGGCTGATTATGGGACTAGAAGTGGAGTGCACTGAACTCCATTCCATTCTTGTTGGACGTAGCTATAGCACCCTTTTTGGAAGGGACGTTCTAGCATGGGCTCCCAATTTGAAAGGATCCTACACAGTGTCTTCAAGGTACCAGGCATTGATCTCTCAGTAGTTGGATGGCAGGCGAGAAGTTCCCTAGTGGAAAAGAGTATGGAATAGCTTTTCTTGGCCAAAGTCTAACTGTTTCACTTGGACCGTGGCCTAGAACAAAAGCTTGACGTGGGATAATATCCACAAGAGAGGATTTGCTGGCCCTTCGAGGTGTGTTTTATGCAATAGTGAGGAGGAGGATTCTCAAAATTTATTCTTCTGACGCCCCTTCTCAATACAATTATGGCACTACTGGTGGGATGTGTGGAAATGCCAATGTGTTTATGCTTCCTCCTTGGCTGATTTTTGGGTGAGATTGGGCAAACTGCCATCACCAGCTTCATTTTTGCATGAGGTATGGTATACTAGCCCAATTTTATTTTTATGGTAGGTCTGGCTTGAAAGAAATCATAGGATTTTCCATGGAGAAAATTTGGGAGTTCAGTAGGTGTGGCCTAGAATATTGGGCACGGTCTAAGAAACCATTGCGGTTAAGAGTGAGATTGCCTTGCCAATGGCTAAGAATGATGTTGAGGTTGCAGTGAGGTTGGGCATTTATGGAATTTCTTTGATCTTGGCATGTGTAAGGAGAGGTAGATAGGTGAATTAGAGAATGTAAAGGATGGGGAATTGGATGCCACCTCCTACTAGTTTTTTGATAGCTTAATACGGATGGGTCATCCCGCAGGAATCCAGGCATGGCTAGGATTGGCGGGACTAGTAGGGACTCTACGGGTGCAGTGGTTTTGATTTTTATGGTTAATAAGGGAGTGCAAATAGTTAATAAGATGGAAGGTTGGGAAATATTACATGCCTTAAGGAGATCTTATGAGTTAGGATGGAGGAAAGTGATATGTGAGGTTTATTCAAAAGTTCTGGTTAATTTACTTCTTGAGAAGAAAACCTCTGATGTTTGCTGGCAGTTGTCACTGATTGTTTAATAGATTCTTCAAGTCAGTTCTTGTATGGATTCTGTGATTTTTGCCCATATTCCTAGGGAATGGAATAGAGTGGCTGATTGTTTGGTTGGATGGGGATCAGAGGGTTTTGAAGACCGAAAGTTGGATGGATGGGAGCAAATGCCTCAAGCACTTCACCAGAATCTAGAGAGGATTTTGGTGGAGGATGTGAGAGGCACTAGAATGTAATTTTCTTATTCTTGTGGTTTTTGTGGTTTTGTTGGTTCCTAAGGTGTTGGCCTCAGGTAGCTTTGTACTTTGGTTTTCCTTGATTTAATAAAGTTTTTACCCCTCTTTTTATTAAAAAAAAATTCACAAATTTCTGCCACAGTAAAAGAAAGAGAGGTTAAGTTTCTATCAATGGAAAAACTAAAGTATACCAATGGATCAAAATCAACTATTAATATTTAAAATAAGCCTCCATACAAGGTAAGGGATACTGAGAATAAGAGTGATCAAAAGGCCACAATTAACACAGCTTTAGAGCCATTTCCTAGATTGGTTTTATTTGTTCCTCAGTGTTGAATCTTCACCAAAATTTCGAAGTCACCAACATAGGTTTTATATCAACTCTTTAAAATCAATGTCATATCTCTCCCTCCTATTAAATAGGTTAATATGAAATGGCCTCTTCCAAAGAACTATGATTCTAATGCATTTTATGAGTATCACAGGGCACAAGTCCATACAAAAAATAAATGAATAAGCCTAAAACACAAGATATAATATTTGATTGTGGCTAAAATTATTTATTTGGGCATACCTATAGAGGTACCAAAAGTACATTAAATGGAATATGTGGCATTAAAGATATTATCAGACCCATTTCTAAAGCACACAGCAAATGAGGTAGGGAGCACATTAGGTGTTCACTACACATATCAACCACATCCACCACCATCTTCATATCATACCATTACAAAGAAGGTGTAGTCATGTAAAATGTGATATTTTAAAACTTCAGTATGGATAAGATACCTAATCCATAGGTCCTTATGTTTCTCACACAACCCTTCTAGGCTACTTTTTTCACTGATTCCCAATCATCCAAAGCTTTTTGAACCTAGCTTTTACTAACCTAGGCAGCCCTTCCAAGCCTAGATCCATCCCCCTAGGTCTTTTTACCTCTAGAAAATAGCACCCAAATAGGAAATGAGTGTTGGAACCCAAGGCATCCTATTTTTGGTGATGTTGTCCAAGTTCACTTTTTATCTTAACAGTCAGATTCTTCCAGTTCCTTCTCTTTTCCCTTATCAGCATAACATGAATTAATTGAACCCATGATAATTTATTTCCCTATAAAAGGCCATTATAAGTCCTTTTATAAGGGTTGACACTAATTTTCAAGAGAGATGCAAGAATATAAGTACACTCAAACACTCTTCCCTATTCTTTGTATATAGCCTTCCAATACTATTCAAAGCCTACTCAAGTCATTGCACCAGTCCCTAGTCAGCTAAAGCACATCTAATACTGTATTATAGTTGAATTTATCATACACAAATTACACCAATCACTTCAATTGGAGAACTACATTAGTTTGATCCCTCTTTGGAGTATTAGTATATAGGCAACATTCCCACACATGGGGTGTGAAGTGCATCTAATGTATCCTTTACACATTAACCCCTTCTCTCTCTTTACCAATTTTGCATTCAAGTTCAAGCACCAAGATCTCCTAAAGGTTTTGAAGATTAAAAATAGGCACACAGTAAGCTTAGCAAGGTCCCAGACCCTAAAATTTTAGTGATAGGGTAACACATGCATTCTAAACAAAACCTAGACAGCTCTTAGCCTTAGGACAATAGCATCAAAATAGGACTATAGCACCAGATAATAGGGTGTCCTATTTTTGGTGCTCCTATCCAATCAAGAAACAAATTCCAAAGGCCATTTTTTTATTATTTCTTAGTCCTACTCCTCCATTATCAGACCTTGTCTCAGTCTAGATTAACCAGAATAAGCGAAGTTCTAATCTTTCTCACTTCCTACTATATTTAGAAAAGGAAAAAATAAAATATATTTAAAAAAATAAGTAGGCTAATATAATTATATTTATTTACTAATTTACATTGCTCAGCCCCTTTATTATTTAGTAATATAATTCCAATATTCTAAAAATAATAAAATATTTGGTGAACCTGACTTCAAATTTTTGCACAAAAACCCTAGAAACCCTAGGGTTTTCATTTTTTTTTTAAATTTAATAATAAAAAATCTATCAATTCATTAAAAAAATATCACATATTTTGTTCAAACCCTAGTTTGCACATACTAGGCTCTATTTGCATATGAATAATTTCAAACCACTAGGAAAAATATATTGCTAATTTTAGAAATATTTTCAGATTTTTCCTAAATTTGTCAAGATAAATTCTACAAATTCATAAAAAAAAAATTTCAAATTATTATACTAATTTTTAAAAAAAAAAAATTCAAACCCTAATTACACCAACTAGTTCCCTATTATTTTTCCATGTTTTTTCCAATCATTTTCTGCATTTTTAGTTGAAAATATAACTCAAAAAATCAATTTCAAATTCAAAAGTTCATGGTATTTTGAAAATAGTCCTAAAAAATATTTAGTTACACATACTAACACCTACTTGCTTTTGAGGTATCACATTACATTCATAGCTAGATTACAAAAATGATGCTCATTTATTTACAAATTCTTCTTACATTTCTTGTAAATAAAAAAGAAACCATAATGGGGCTCTATCATGTATGTGAATGATGAATTATATCATATGTTAGTACAAAGTTTCTTTCTCTACATTTCATGCTTATTTTTCATTATATGGGATGATGTTAAACAATTTGTTCTTAAAAATATCAATCCATCTCTTGCATCACCTCCCTTGGAGCCTCTTCCCTGTACCGAGTCATGTTGCATGGTTCATTTTAATCTTCCCTAGGTCACTACTTGTTGTTAGAAAGCCCAATTGACACATTTTGTTCCTCCACCTCCTTGACCCATTGATTATCTTCACTCTCCTCTTGTAACAACTACAAATCCTATATAGATAGTAGGTAATGTGATTAGAGCTATTACTCGATGTGTAGTTATGCCTCCTCCACCTACCTAGGAGCCCCATCACCCTAGTATCCCAACCTATCCCAGGATCAACCAACCAGCATAGGCATATTCACACAATGAATATGACATCGTTGATCAGTTGAGAAACACTCCAACTAAAATTTCCATGTTAAAACTACTTCAAAAAATATTGTATTCAAGGACATTGTTTACTAGGAACTCACTCAGACTTCTATGCCTCTTGTTTCAAAACATTTTGTTTTGAATCAATGGTCAATACTCTAAAAACTATAGAAGATGCAATTTATTTTGATAGAGAGGACATGCCTTCTCAAATGGTTATTGATCAAAATTTGCCACTATTCATACAAGTCAAAACTAATGCAGTCAAGAGAGTTCTTGTCAATAGTGGTTCCATAATAAATTTATGTAATATCAAATTCTTACAAGCCATGGATATAGATTTGGAATTAATGCAAAAAACATATAAAAATGTTTGAGGGTTTGATGATATACCATGACAAAATTTGGGTACTATTACTATGGATAACATGGTGAGACCAAAAACTCTCTCCACATAGTTTTAAGTCATGCCAGGTCCTCTCCACTAAAATCTTTTACTCGAATGACCTTAGATACATACCATTGGTGTTATTCCTTCTATTCTCTATTGATGTATTAAGTTTCTCCATAATGGATATTTATACACATGTCTGGAAGATAACCATTTATTTAAATATTGTCAACTTACATAGTCATCTTTGACTATTTCATCAGATGGGACACCATATCTCATAGTACAACCACCATTTCATAACATTTCTCTTGATTAGATACATACATATGAAGTTGGAGAGACTAGCACTTCCCACACTACTTCACTTATAATCATACCATCAACACCAGTCTTTTGCTAGCCATAATAGCTTCTACTATTCCATCTACTCCATTAGTCATAGTTTAGACACTAATTACACATCCACCATCATCGACAATAGCACCGTAGTTACATTTGATTTCATAATTACTACACTAGTTATAGATATTTCAGCAGTAGTATCATCTTCTACTTCTAAAATTGATGAGACTCATATATTATAGTTAGCCTTGGTGGTAAATTATGAGGTACCATATGTAGATGATGTTGATACAGATTTATAGGATTCTTTAAATGATGATATGACACCCACACTTATAGATTATGATTGTGTGGATTGAGTTTTACACCAATCAGTCCAAGAGACTATCAAGATGACTCTAGATCTCTCATACCACATCATATAGTGCTTTTAGAATCTCACACTACACTCTTAGGACATCATCCACATTCATGACCATAATCAACTCACTTGGCACATATAGTCGACATTCAAGCAGGCAACACACAACATCAACCATAATTTATGTTATATATATTATATATATATATATTACTTGATCATGGATTGATCATAATACCTACAATATGACATAGATCTATCAATAGATTATCACATCAAGATGGTTTCCCATTATGTACCTTTCATAGGATTATAATCCATGATACAAACTCATGCACAACCTTATAGTAGAGATTGAATAAACTACAAGATCAAGGTATTATTCATATTATAGCACCACCAGATCCACCACTTCCATTGAAGTCACCTACCAATACGGCTAAATGTCCAAGATTATAATCAACATCTCCACCACCAAAGTAACCCTTAGTTCACCTTCGACATGATGACATCACAAACACAAACCTTGTAGCATATGATGATACTTATGATGATGATCTTGATGCATTTAGTGATGGATGAGATCCTTTCCTCCATCTCCATCCCCAACAAGCTCCATCATTGGATCCCTTCCCACTACCAACCTAGTTTTTTATATTATGATGTATATACTTGTACATCATTTATTTCTAGAATTGATTGAACTTATTGTCTCCTACTTGATTGTACATGGTTCAAATATTTTCAAAAATACAAAAACATTCAAAAAATTACAAAAACACCAAAAACATTTTTTATTATATGCATCATCCATGTTTATATTATTACTATCATGCTAGGACTTACATTTTCTATTTCATGCTATTGTATGTCGATTTATCTACATTACCATACTTCACTTGATCTTTTTTGAGTGTTCATAGTGACATCTAGCTCTTTGATTATTTTACTCTACCCATCAAGGGGGAATTTCTACTTCTACATTCGAGAAACATACCGATATACATACCCACTAGGGGAATCTTCTACATGACTACACCATCTAGGTTATATCATTCCTACACTACACACTTTGAGTTATCATATTGATTTACACTCCTTACTAGATTACATAAATTAGTACATCAACATTTCACTAGTACCTAACACTTGTGTATTTATTATCAGATACCTTGTCTTGTACTACACATGTTTTACATACTTTCACATTTTCTTTATTTAGTTGGATGTGTTTGTATCTTCTAGTTCTTACTTTTGGTTTCATTTCTTGCATAGCATAGCTTGTGTGATTTCACCTCCTAGTTCTTTCTTGTCTTTTGTTTTTGCTTTAGGACATTTGCCAATGTCCTTTGCTTCTATTCATGTGTGTGTATTAGGACATCTACAAATTTCCTCCTTTTTTTACTCTTTCATGTGTTTGTGTCCCTTGTGCCAACTTTGCTTCTCCACTTGTATGTGTATGTGGCATTTGAATATGCCTTCTATGTTTATCTTCTAGTTTGAGTGACATGTGTCCATGTTCCTTATTTGTGTGGCCCATTGGTCACCCCTGTATGCTTCTTGATTCTTGCTTTGTATGCTTGTTTACTTATTTTCTCCTCACTATGTGTAATGCCATGATTCCAATCATCCATTTATCTTGTTGCTTGGATGCTATGATGGACATCATGCTCCATCCCTCCATACTTACTAATAAACTAAATACTACCAACTAATATCTAACATTTCTAGTTCTAGTCCAGTACTTTATGCATACTTTCACATGTTATATCTATCTAGGCATACCCCTATTGATCTAACAATCTCTCAATACAAACATTGCTATATCTAAAGATACCTTGTCAAAGATCAATGTTATATCATGTATCTATATAGTTTAACACACTTGTAGGACTCTTTTCTTTTGAGGGCAATCATTATAAGTTCATCATCCCTACCCTCAAAAGTGGGGCAATCAAATAGGGGTTTGTAATAGAGATCAAACTTCTTAATAATCAAAATAGCAACATTTAAAACACTCAATATTGAATCTAGAAGTCAAATCGATCAAACTAGAGCAGAAAAACAATGATAGTTTCAGATTAAAAGTTAATTTTCATATCAAATAATAGTACTAGAAATGGATAGTAGCACTAAACATAGGGGTGTCTACATTTTGGCACTCTTTTCTAGGTAGGAAAACACTTATGGATTCTAGAAATAGGCAACAAGTTTAGTTTAGGGACAATTTTTGCACTTCTAGATTAATTAGATTTAGTAGTTTGAGTATAGTTTTCTTAGATATAGTGGGTTATCATGTGCAACATGATGTTTCTCACTTTCAATTTAGATTAGGTAGTTGGCATAACTTATAGATCATAATCCATGTTCCAAACATCATTGATTGGGGGCAATGTGCATGGTACATTGATCTTCTTTTCTTTCTAACTTTAGTTTATTTTAGGCATTCTCAACAGTTACATGCCTTACTCCATCTACAGGTGGTTGGCATCACATTTGAGTTAAACTTCCATACAATTTTATCTTTTTGAGTAATCGAGTTGACTTTCACATAAGCATTTTGCATTATTTTTGAGTAGATTTCACACAAGTCTAACCTCCATCTCTTAAAATGGCCTATAGTGCACTAATTTCTATCACATATTCAAGCTATCCATGCCACATTGTCAAATTTGTAGTACATCTATAGGATCCATGAGCCATCTCATATGACATTTATTCTATACTAGTATTAATTTATAGATTCACTTCATGGGGCAACGATGGAGCCAAAGGTCTATCTAACCTTTGTATTCTGGAGCCACCTATTTAGAGGGATTGGACATAAATTCCAAACATCAATTATCATATGCATGATTCATTAACTTCACATAGTTTGTGATAATAGAGCTAAAGGAATAGCCTTTGACATTCTTGAGCCATGTTTTAGGGAATTGAGCACTCAGATCCATTCATGATATTATTCTTGATTCAACACATATTCAGCATCATCTAACACATTCCAACATCACAACAAGTTTTGTATTGGTTCATGTACCTGATGAGGTGTATTCATTCCTTTCTCTTCCTCTTACTCAACTCTTGTATGATCTTATTTTAGATATATTGTATCTAGTAAGAACTGATATACGTTATGTTTTCATTGTAGATTCATAATTCATAGTGTGATCTCTTTATACACATCCAACATCACACAACTTCATAAGCTTTAACCTTACAAGTAAGTTTATGTATGCTTCTTATTTTCCTTTATCCTAGTATTTTGATTTGCTGCATCACTAGAATAAAGGGGGGGGGGAATGTAGTCATGTAAAATGTGAAATTATTAAACTTTAGTATGGTTAAGACACCTAATCCATAGGTCCTCCTATTGGCTCACATAACCCTTCTAGGCTACTTCTTTCACTAATTCATTATCATCCAAAGATTTTCAAACTTAGCTTTTTTTATACCCAAGCAACCCTTTTGAGCCTAGATCTATCCCCCCAAGTATTTTTCCCTCTGTAAAACAACACCCAAATAGGATAGGAGGACTGGAAACCAAGGTGTCCTATTTTTGGCATTATTATCCAAGTTCACTTTTTGTCCTGATAGTTAGATTTTTTTGGTTCCTTATATTTTCCCTTGTCTACCTAACATGAATTTATTGAACCCATGATCATCTATTTCCCTATGAAATTCAATTATAATTCCATTTATAAGGGTTGATACTCATTTTCAAGAGAGACACAAGAATACAAGAAATTACACTCAAGCACTCTTCCCTATTCTTTGCATACAACCTTCCAATATTATTCAAAGCCTACTCAAGTCATTGCACTAGTCCATAGCTAGTTGAAGAACATCTTATTTCACATTCTAGTTGCATTGATCATACACATATCACACTAGACACTTCAATGGGAGAACTACATTAGCTTGATCCTTCTTTGAAGTATTGGTATGTAGACAACATACCCACACACAGGGTGTGAAGTGCATCAAGTGTATCCTTTACACACTAACCCCTTATTTCTCTTTCCAAAGTTTGAATTCAAGTTCAAGCACTAGGAGATTCTAAGTGTTTTGAAGATTAAAAATAGGCACACAATGAGCTCTGTAAGGTCCCATACCCTAAAGTTTTAGTGACAAAGTAACATAGGCATTCCAAACAGAACCCAAAAATTTCTTAGCTCTAGGAAAATAGTGTTATAATAGAACTATGGCACCATAAAATAGGGTGCCCTATTTTTTATGCTCCTATCCAATCAAGAAACAAAGTCTAGAGACTTATTTTTGATTATTTCTCAGCCTTGCTCCTCTAGTATCAGACCTTGTCTCAGCCTAGATCAACCAAAATAAGCTAATTTCTAATCTCTCTCACTTCCTACTATATTTATAAAAGGAAAAAATATAATATATTTACACAAATTATTAGGCTAATTAAAGTATATTTATTTACTAATTTACATTGCTTAGCCCCTTTATTATTTAGGAATATAATTCTAATATTCCAAAAACAATAAAATAGGAGGCATACCCATTACAAAACATGATTGGAATGTACCATACTATAGTTCCACCTAGACCACTCATCACATTCTCAGATCAAGATATTATTAGTGTTGATATAAATTTAAATGTACTTTTTATATGAGCATACATAGATCATCATCCTATCCAGAGTGTTATGGTTGATGACATGTCAAGCATTAACATGTGCACTATGAAACTTTTGTAAAATTTAGGATATTAAAATCAAGATCTATTCCCCATAGAAAAAGTTATTAGTGGCTTAAATGGTCATGTTCACATCTCCATAGAGGAAATTATGATTCCATAGCACATATAACCGCTAAGTTCTTAGTCATACCTAGTGTAGGTGTATTTGATATGTTATTAGGTAGGCCATTGTTATAATAGATATGATACATCCCATCCATAGTGAATATATGCATGAAATACATACATTAAAATCAAGTTATCAAATTTGAGGGTCTCTCATATGAGTATCCTCTACCTATCCCATAGGTAGTGACAACATAATCACCAACTATAGTTCAGGCATCATTACCAGATATAAAATAGTTATTAGTTACATCTTAGAGTACGAATCCTATGGATACATCACAAAGTTTAGGAAATCTATGAGTGAAAGCAAGTTCTAATCCTACTTTATTGACATGTACACATACTCTCCCATAGAGGCCATTGTTAGAGAGACCCTTGCATTAGAGATATGTCATAGATTCTAGAGGGCCTTCCTCCACTCAATTTATGTAGAGATTAGTATTATTGGGTTATTGAGGTTATTAACATAGGGAACCTATGTAACCTATAACTTCTTCTACCATATGGGTTTGTAAGACCCCTATAATTCATAAGAAACCATAGTTAGTAATACAAACTCTTAACACCACTACATAGGTAGAAACAAGTATAGATCACTTAGTACAATAGATTATGGGATCACATTTGACTTTTCACACAACACACATGATTATAGTTCTCTTATTTGACATAGGTCATAGTGATAGTGAGTCTCCCATGAGACTCGTCAGTTAATATGGTTCCTGCCCTCTTGTATATACTTTCCTTCTCTCTTACCCCTTATATATAGTTCATTTTCATGTTCTTTATACATAGATTATTTCCAAAAAATACAAAAATAATATAACATGTTAAAAACACAAAAACATTCAAATATTAATTATAAAACACAAAATTTATAGATTGTATGCATTACTATATTTATATATCTTATATTTTCCAGACACTACATATGCTAGCCATCTTAGTATAATTGGTTTTATCATACATACATGCTTTACTTGTTATTGTTGAGTGCTTGCATATTGCTTAAAAAACTCAGTTCCACTACACTAATCCAAATTTTCTATCAACTACCCACTAGGGGCATATACACTAATTCATGGTTATTAATTTGACACATTAACCCACTTGGGGGAATCTTATACAAAGTTTCTATTACCGGGTTCCATCCCTACATTCTCTACATTCTAGTTTTAGCATTGTTATATCTTGATATTGATCATTGCTACTTATACTCATATTTTATGATGACTATTACTACATTATACTCAACATATGTAGATCCTATATATTACTTATATTTTAACTACATTCATGCATGATTTCATTTCTAGCTTTCATAATTTAGATTTGCTTATATTTTCTATCCTTCTTCTATTCGATGGCATTTGAATATGCCATTATAATTTGGATCTATGCCACTTTTATTCATAGTATATATGCCTTGGACATGTGCTCATGTCCCTTGTGTGTGCTTTCTTGATTGTGTATACGAATATTTAAACATGTCCTTCTATGTGGCTCTAAGATAACTTTCTTTTTTCTTACATATATGGACATTTGAACATGTCTTTCTATGTATTTTTTCTCATATTTAGTGACATGTGTCCATGTCCCTTGTATTGTGGTACCTTGGCCTACTTTGTGTGCTGCATGTGTTTTGTATGTATGATTATTTTTATGCATTATGGCTATGACACTTATATTTTCTTGTTAAACACACCAATTTTTGGTGCCATGAGGGACCTCATGCATTTACCCTTCCTACTTAGGTGTTGTGATGGACATAATGACCTATCCCTTAGGTAGTTACTTAGTTCTACTCATATTTAATATTATATACATTTATTATATCTATCTTAACACCCTTGTGCAATGATAGACATGACATACATATTACATTACATACTTATACATAGATTCTCTTACATTCTAATGTTATGTTTACACATTATTTTGGATTATCATGCAATTATCATATATGTTCTAGCTAACCCACATTTTGTAGAGATATTTATTTTGAGGATAATTATTTCATAGTTAAAACAAATCCCCTCAAAAGAGGGGGAATTCATAGGGTTTTTTCATAGAGATCAAACTCCTATACTACATTCATAGAACATTTTTCATCACACAAGCTTAGTTTTAAGAAATCAGACATAGGTAAACACTAAGGGAAAATAGGTTATTAAAAAGTAGCATAGTGATACAGATTTTAGACTAGATAGATATTATCACCCAAATAGGGACACTAGTGCCATATGGTGCTACTGTCTAATATCCCCAATTTTAATATATCTCAAATTGGCTAAAATAGTACATTAGTTATAATACATATCTACAGAGATATAGTTTCATGTTTGATATTTATGTTAAGATTTTGCTCATATTCACACTATTTTAACTTAGATTCATATTAGTTACTCTGATTGGAAGAATTATGGATGGAATGATAATTTCCATATTTAGTTTAGATAATCAAATTTAGTAATCAAAACTCAGTCTAAAATAAGTATACTCAAATATCAGATTGGGGGCTTAAGTGTGGCTCATTATTTCTATATGCTCAGTTACACACAAGATAACTAGATGGAATGGTAAACTCCATGTCATTGTATATGCTTTATACACTTGACATCATATTCTAGGTTATCACTAGTTTCATGCCTTACTCCATCTATAGTCATTTTCATTCCAAAGTGGCCTAAAGCCACCTAATATACACAAGTGGCTTACAAGCTGACATGCACAATTAGATATACTTAGATATTTCTAGGTTTTTAGTTCAATTTTAGATGCATATACTACACATGGGTGGGAAATAATGGATTGATATCCTACTTGAGTTATTAAACCAACCACAAGAGAGGGTTGAACACACTATTAGTCTAATCCAAGTTATTCACAAGTCATGATCCACCATGTAAGGGTGGGCAATGATGGAGTAAAAATTGGATTGAGTTTTTGAGCCACCCATGAATGAGGATTGAGTAATCTATCATCTTAGCCTAAGTTATTCAATGAATTGATCACTATATACATATACACATGTAGGTTGTCACTAAGTTCATGCATTGGTTCATGTACCAAATGAGGTATATTTAATCCTTTCCTCTTTCCCATATCTTTACTCAGTTTTACTCAGTTACTTCTTTATTTAGCATAGTCTTTTCTTTTTGATATGTCTTAATTAAGGACTAATTTATGCACTTTATTTTTTGAGATCAAGATTTGAATCATGATTCAATTATGTAGACCTAGCTTTCACATACTTGAACTCAACTTTACAAGCTTTACTTCCTAGGTAAGTCTAGGTATACTTCTTTTTCCTTTATACTAGCCATTTCACTTTGTTACATTTATAGCATGGGGGGGGGGGGGTTGTAATCATCTAAAAGTGGTATTTGAGTGCTAAGAATGTTACTCAAGAAAACCTATTCCTATCTTAGCCTTATACCTATCTTAGAGCCTATCATCACACTTTTCTATCCTTTGTGCGGACTAGAGGCATCCATAGTTAGCTTAAACATAGTCTCAAAACCTCATTTTTTAATCTTGTCCCTTCTTGCCCAATAGTTTGATGGTTGGACATTAGTGCCATATTAAGGACACTAGATCCATGTGGCACTAGTGTCCCCAAAATGGTTATAATTTATTTTACCTTATCTTTCTTGAACAAATGCATTTTTAAAAGTAAAACCCTACTAAGGTTAACTTGAGCATTTTTTATTGTCTACACAAGCTACACAACACTATATATACATGAATTTTAGACCTATATCCACTAGATGGAACTTATAATCCAAATAACTATTAAAATATGAAATAAGTTGAGTAAAATCAAGGTTATTAATCCCTATTCTTCCCTAATTATGCATGCTACCATCTACAACTACCCTAAGCTCATATTTTCTAGATTTTCAATATCGAGCACACTCAAGGAATTCAAGACCACTATCATTATATCATCATTTACACTTGAACCAACACTTATGTAGGGAGAACTACATCAGGATTGATCCCTCTTCAATTATTGGTATGTAGACAACTCTTTTCATAATGAGGTGTTGGGGATGTCCAGCCTATCCTACTAACAAACACACTTTTCATCTCATACCTTACTTGTAAGGAAGATTATGGATTACATTATAAATCATATATTACATGCACAATATATAGTTTTATACTTTGTGCATGTAGTAACAAAACCCCAAAACATAGGCATAAGTGTACCTAAAAATTCAAAAAAGTCCTGCACAAAGGACACTTATGCTATTTTCAATACACTAAATCTAGATGGCACTACTATCCAGGAGGGGTTATTATATATGGATCTAGTTAATGATACTTAGACCCATTTATATCTTAGTTTCTATCACTTAGATCTTCTATATCATGTGTTTTCTAGATAAGTATTTATTTTCACATATTTATTACTATTTTTAGAAAGTCAAAGCTAGTCAAAATTTGTAAAAAACAAATGGTTATTTTATGCATATTATTTCATTAATTTAGGCTACTCATCCCTTTAATAAAACATAATATTTACATTAGTACAACCCTAAAAGGTTAAGATAGTCTGTGTGTGTCTATATTTGAACCAATCTATGTGTATATGCCCCCTTTTGGTGAGAGAGAGTTGAGACTTTGTTAAGGGTGTCTAACTAAAAATTGTACTAACTAGTATGATGGTGATAGTTATCTAGGGTGATGTTATTTTAGTTTTGAATGTTTTTTAATTTTGATGGAGTCAATTGTTTAAATTAGTAATGGGATAGAACTTTAGTATATATTGAGTTTGTTAAGGGAATATAGGATTTATCAATTAAGGTCAAGTCCCATGCACAAGAAATGTATCACAAATCATAGTTACGATTATCTAGATATCAATTTTTAAAATAAGTTAGTATTAGTTGGTGAAATTGGTGCATAAGGTCAACCTTAGTAAGGTGGCATTTTAAAAATATGACTTAAATAGGTTAGTTGATTAGTTTGACAACTCATTTGAGTCATTTGACTTGATAGTGATTATTTTCTCTAAGCTAAAGTGTCTTGGGTATGGTGCTACTATCCTATATGCAGTGTTAGTGTCTATTAGGCCTAGTTTGTGGTGATTGTTATTGTTTAATGGTATTTTATGATTATTTATATATATTTATCTAATATTTTATGATTTTAATTCTATATTTGGTTGTATTTTATAGGTGGATGTGCATATGAGAAAGTTCTAAAGTGGCTAGATGATCGAGACATTATGGGGATTTCCCATGATAAATGTGGATATGGTTATGATAGAAAGATTTAGTTTGGGTCACGTTTCATCAATGCCCTAGGATAAAAATATAATGACACCATTATGTGAGAGGTAGGATGTAGATACTAGTACATTTTGGCTACCTATTGGGAGATGACTATCACCTTGGAGGATTTCTATAGGATTCTAAGGTTATTGATTACTGGGTAGAGAGTAGTGATATAAGAGGATATTGGTGACTGAGCTATATAGTAGGATGCAATGTATTTTTTTTCTATGTCTATGGGGACTCATGGGGTAGGGAACCATAATCATATGTTATTATTGTTGATTGTCACTGTGAATGTTCCATAGTTATAAAAAGTTCTTAGAAATTATGTTGTATTCATTTGTGACCATGGATGGGAGTAGGGTATATATCTCATACAATATGCATGAGATAATATAAGACATAGAGGAACATGAAATCATGTACTCATGGGTTGAGCTATGTTATCCCACTTGTATCAATATTTATACTTCTTCACTTAGGAGATTTGTGTAGGAGGTATTGGGTCTTTCACACTATTACATTGTTAGGATTACAATCATATATTAGTAAGTATACTTGTGTTGCCTTGATGGGATGATTGGGATCACCTTAAGACATTTTTAGAGAGGTGGATAAGTGTGACCTACACATCTAAGAGGAGCATGATGTAGTGTTGGCATGTGTTTGATAGGTTGATGAATAGAGACATTATCTAAAGTCCCTATAAGGGCTATAAGAGATGACATGAGGATGATGTTCAATTGAGATGGGTGAAAGTGAGTTTCTAGTTGCATGATAATTGGGTCAATGCATTTGAGGGGTTTTAGTATGAGTGAGTGACATGATAGTTTGGTGTTACTTAGGATGTGCCACTAGTGCCATTGGTGTGGTTAAGGAGTTCTTAAGTTCTAGTGAGGCTTAGGAATAGGCCTAGACCATCAGTTATAAGGTTAGTTATGATTCTATTCATAGAATAAGATCTAATGATTAATATATTAGATGTAGATGATGTATGATTAATTCATGCTTATGTATCCTAGTGGATGGAGCATATATGGGAACATTTATTCCCAATAGTTGGGATCATCATAGAGGATGTGTTAGATGTTGATCCCTTTAAGGATGTTGATGGTAGGTTTCTATTATATGTTTGTATATTATACTTACTTTTTTACTTACGTACTTAGGTAGGTATGTAATGCATTATGTTGGTATGTGTAGGTTCAAATGATGATGAGTATTGAGAGAGTACTATTTATTTTTCACTCTAAGTACTGACATGACATATCCTTGATGATGCCTTGGATGATGGATTAGTGGAAAGGGTCATGGTTGTATTTGGTGTCCATGCTCATTTGTTTGATTGATCATCCATATCTATTATTTCATATAGGTAAGTAGCTTCTGACAGGGATGATTCACATGTAGAGTTATAGAGATAGACTATGCCTACACCCGATATTCTAGATGGGGTAGGCAGCTAGATAGTAGATGAATATATGCATCTATAGTTAGAGCATGTGAAGTGTCTAGTCAAGCTGTTATGAGAGATAAAGAGTAGATGTAGGCCTTATTCAAGGTCATAGAGAAATAGTGGGGCCTTTATTTCTAGGATGGATATATCAGACAGTGAGAGTGAGGTGAATTTTCTTAGTGGCCAAGTCTAAATTATGAAGTGATTTACAGTATTGTATTGAAACTATGCTTTGAGTTATAAATATATATGGATGTTTGTTGTTATATGGGTACTATTTATATTGGTATTTTGATTTGTTACATTGTGCATTTTTACATGTGTTTTATTGTTTTCATTATGTTAAATGGTGATATGGGAATATGGTATGTGTCTAAGTAATGGTAATGAATAGTTTATCTATTTATAAATGTTTAAGTATACATGCATAGTGGATTAGGAATGTTAGTTGTTAGTATGGGTGTTATAGGAGTCTCATAAGATATATACATTTGGATCATGTGATTTAAGTATGCACTATTTGAATCCAAATAGCATGGTAAACAAATGACCATATTGTTCATGTTGTGTCAATGTAGAAATAGACTCTAGAACTAATATTGCATGTGGTATAGTGTTGGTAGCTAAGTGTGTAAAATTTGTAGTAAAGAGTTTGATTGGATTTCATATTAAAACTATGCTCTAAGATCTATGATCTATGGAAAAAATTTTGATCAATGGTCAAGTTAAAAGTGTTCTCTAACATCTATGATCATTACCAAATATCTTAATCTTTACTTGAATTGAGACTGTGTTCTAATCTCTATGATTATTTCCAAATATATTAATCAATGCGAGAACTAAGACTATGCTCTAATCTCTATGATTTTGATGAATATCTTAATTGGTGTGTGAACTAAAACTATGATCTGATCTTTATGATTATTGCCAAATATCTTAATCATATGTGAACTAAGACTGTGCTTTAATCTCTATGAATTGGTTTTATCTCTATTGAATCTATGGTGCATGATGTCTCTCATAAATATTTGTCATAGAAATGACATGGATCGTATGATGAGTGATAAATGGATCCTTAAAGGGAATTTCTTGGGATATATCAATCATAGAGGAGTGTGATATAGGATATTGTGGAGACTCATATCTCAGTGCCCCTATGTGAATGATATTATGCCTCTATCGACATAAGTGTCAATATGATCTTAGAGTGAATAATAGTTGTTTTCTAAATGTCCATTTATCTTATGAAATTTTCAATATGGTTTATTTTGAATCATATGCAGATGTTGTGCTAGATGGTGATGAGTAGGAAGAAGTGTGATCATCTCCTTATCTAATAATGTGAGAAATATATCATGAGGCCTATCTCTATTAGAAAACTATATAAACCTTATATTCGTGCCCTGTGCTCTACATACTACAGGAGGTGCTCAGTAAAGAGGCTATTTTCCCTTGTTGAGTATCTTTATTGGTTGTTTCTATTCCCCTTGTTTCTTAATCATAAGTGGATTAGTTTATTTTACCATGTTGGATGATTATGGATGTAGGAAACCTACATCCAAATCTGCCTTTCAATGTGTAGTAACTAGTCCCAAATCTATCTCTAATGCTATAATTGTGATACATAGATGTTATAATGATTTGGATGTCTCATAATAATTTATATTTAAGAGGAAAAATGAGGCCTTGATCAAATATGTATTTTACCTCTCAATCTATTAGTCGATAAATCAATTGATGCATACATGACTTAAATCTTAGAATTTACTTAGTTATTGGTTCTATCTCACCCTAGGGTAACGAAGGAAACCTCTCATATGTGACTCAAGGTCCCTTATTCTATATGTAGTTCTTGAGAAATACTAATTCTAACTAATCACATGTATGTAGTGACCCACTAGGGAATGCATGATGAAACCAATTTAGTGCCTCACCTTTTAGGGGCTTTGGAAATAACTATAGTAGAGTCAACTTATTGGTGACATGTGCCATGGATTTCCCATAAGCTTAAAGTTGTATGTATGGGTCTCCATACCCATCCAATTTTGGTAATACTAGTATCATAAAGTTGGGTGGCAATTTTGTAGTGAGGATTTTGTGTGGAATAAGATTTCTATGGAAAGCATTAGAATCAGCCCAAGAGTGGTATGATTTACTCTCTAATGTGATATGGTGTACTTGTTGTTTTAAATCACCCACATCATGCATAAAGGATATTATCTCTTGTGATGGGATATTATCATCATTAAGGATTTCATTTAACTCTTGAATTTTGTTATTTATCTTAGCTATTGGTACACTATATTACATATCTTTTTTAGGGAAGATTGGTTTGCTCTTTGTAACCTTTGTAGGGGTGATATATTGGACATGGTTAGAGGGAAATGGACTATGACCCTTGTGTATTTTAGGCTGATAAATGGGTTCTACTATAGTAAGGGGGTTCAAGGAAATTCATTGGTATCTCTTAATTTGTTAATTTGTAAAGAAGTATCACATGCTAATAGACTAGAAAATAATTTATTATCATGTGAATGTAAGTTATGTAAACTATGAACATAAGAATAAGTGCATGTGTATTTTTTAGCATTTGACATAGCATTATTTTGGACATGATAAATAGGTTATGGAGAGAACTAGAAGGTTTAGACTCAATGTCTTCTTTACCATAATCATATCAATCATCATTATTCCAAGGTTGATCAAAATCAGCATTAATTCACTTGTATAAATAATAGTAGAAGAAGTATCATTCACATGCTCACTAAGAGAGAGAGTATGATAATATTTTAAATTTTTACTATTATGTAATATGTCATCATGTGCGGGTGTAATGTAATGCATTTTTTAACTAGCTATGTGTGTATTGCAAGTATGATTATTACATTCAATCTTTGAGTCAAGGGTAGAAGAAGTAATAATAATGTTTTCATTTAGCATATTATGACATATAGGAAAAGACTTAGACATATTTGAACTATTAGTATTTTTCAAAGAATCATTGCATTGAGATTGGAAATTTAAAAGAATGTGATAAAATAATTTTGTCTACTATAGTTTGTTCATTAGTAAAAGGTGTAATATAATTTATACATGTTTTTTCAAATTTGATTGAGAAGGGAAAATAAGATGTATTTCCATTTTCTATGTTGCTTGAATCATGAAAATTTTGATTTTGTGTATTGCACTTATATTGATTTAATTTGAATAAGGAGGTAGCAAAAGTAGTTAAAAAAATAGGATCACATTGGAAAAAAGAACTACTAACAAGAGGTTATTTTGGCATTATATTGTTAGTTTGATTTAGAGGTGTTGGAGAAGAGTGAGAGGAAAGAGAATAAAATGCATCTAGTATATCCTCATCAACACGTTCATTGTTATGCTCATAGTAATCCTCATATCCATCATTACAACAATAATCATCATAATCATTATAAATAAAAGCTTTATAATTTTCTAATATGCAATCTTGAAAAAAATTCCATTCATTATTATAATAATGAAAAAAATTTATAAATTCATCAACTGGGTGAGGGGTGAGAGGCTTCTTGTATGTAATTTTAAACTTTTCAAGCAAGATAATGTAAGTAATGAGTAACACACACACACAAAGGTAAAATGTAATATAACATAGGTATATGTGCAACTATGGGAAATATTCAACCTAATATGTAGAATAAATTAGGATTGTACTTGAAACCCTAATTTCTAGTATTTTGATGTATAAGGACCTAGTATGTGGATCTATGATCCAAAAATCAAAAGTCTTGGTTGAATAATATTTCAAGAACACACAAACAATAATGTTGTATCTAAGAAGAGATGTTTTATTAATCAAAATAGTAGATAGAACATATGCCTATCTCTGGGAAGAGATGTCTATTTTCATTTTCTAGGCTACATATCTCTTTATACCTATTTTTGAAGGTAGGATAAGGATGTGGAAGGTCACCAATCTTGAGGGAGATGAAATGGTTTGAATTATATGAATTAAAACAATAAATAATTTTAGAAATTACTATTTTTAAAAACTTACTATTTTTAGACTACACTACTAAAATTAAAATTTGGGGCACTTCCATTTGGTTATCAGGGGTCAAAACCCACCAAGTTGATATCATTCCATCTCACGGTGTTCCACTTATTTTTAGCTTTCAAATGGTTCAAATGGGGAGTCAAATGGATCTATGATGGAAAATTTATGGCTCTTGAAAGTTCTGCCACCAATTGGGGTAGGATTGTTGCCCAAATTATCACCTAAAGTGTTACCCAAATCATTGCCTAAAGTGTTCTCTAGATCAATCTAGGGTTTGATGAGGGTTATTTTTTTAAAAATTAAATTATATTAAATTATTTAAATCCTAATATAGGATTGATTTTAATGAGCTAGGTTGTGCCAAAATTTAGGAAAAAAAGAAGCTTTTAACCCTAATTTAGTGCACAAAAGAATGAAGAAGGTAAACCCCAGGCTAAACTAGAGTTTTAAGTAATATTCAAAGTAAGTCAAGTTTACAAAATGTTTTAACTATTTATGACTCAGTGCATATAAATACTTGTTTGTTAAAGGGATGAGTATAATAATAAATTGAAAGAAATATAAGACAATAGATTTGACAAGATCTTCCCAAAATAGTAAAGATGTAAATAAAGTGCACTTATTTGTAACAAAACATGTATTTTTGTGACTCAAGAGGATAAAACAAGCTTGAGAATTAGTCAAACATCTTTCAATCCATGAAGGTAGATGAAATAAAACTTTAGATAGGAGCATCCTTATAAGGGCATTAGTGTCATGTGTCACTAGTGTCCAATTATGGTGCTAGTGTCCTTTTTGGAGGAGTTATCTAAAACTTTCAAGGAATCTGCAAGAGATTTTAAGGGACTTGTAGGTGATTCTGTGACTTTTGGGAACTTGTTTGTGTCACTAATTTTCTTAAATATATTTGAAAACCCTAATGAATACATGCACACATGAAGCAACAAATGGATCAAATGCAAATGAAAGGGAAAAATTGAGTTGTGGGATATTATGATCCTATGGAGTAGAACCCATGTTGTCTTAGTTATTATCTAAATTAATCCTAGTGATAGGTGTTTCAAATCACATGTAGTTATCCATTAGGTAACATGCATAATTAACACACATTGTATGCTAGAATGTCTTTTGCTTAGGCCCTTCTTTGATCAAGCATGCAAGTATAGATGTGATAGCTAAGTAATGTACAGTGTATTATTGACTAATTTTATGTAATTATGTGCCAAAATACTAAGTGATAGATGTAAAATTCCTTCTAAGGATATTTATATATAAGTAACTTTGACTTGAATGTAATACCTTATTTTTTGGATGACAAGATGCAAAAGATGGATAAAAAACATAATAGAGCACTCAAGGGAGAGTTAAGACCAAAAAAATAGGAGAAAATGAGTATTGGGCACTAGTGCCACATTGCAATACTGTCTAGATAATGGTTTTAGTGTCTTGAGGCCTAAAAATAGATTTAATACTAGGAAGGATAGGCCAAGGGCCCCTGTGACTAGGAGGAGATGACTCAGGACCACTGGGGGTGTAATAAATAGGGAAAAGAAGACATAAGAAAGATCAAAAGACCCAAAATGACAATGTGAAAAAGGGATATATTAATCACTAAGACCTTCATGTGAAAGAGAAAAATAATAAATATTACTTGTGGTTGCTTGACCAAAATAGGGTGTATACAATCTCTTTATTTACTTCACTTGATTATGTAGTGTTTTATTTTAATATGTTCATCTTTATTGACTTTTTCATAAGGATCACTCATCTTATTATGCATGTATATAAGTTTATATAGCTTCAATATATATTGGTTAATAATGTATAGATACAATTTATGGAAATTATCTATAATTACTGGAGATGTCCCAAGGTATTTTTTAGGTCTACTTTGGGTGATGATACCCTCTAGGGAACTTTTCAGTACACATTCGGATCTTTATTGGTTGGATTTTTCACATCGATAGTTTCCCATTAAAAATTAATAAATGTGTATATACATATTCCTTATAGGTACCTTAGGGAAAAGGCCTTGTTGATAAATGAAAGGCACATTTAGAGAACATTAGGCATAGCTTTCTATTTATTGAAAATATGAAGTTTATAGAGATATATATCTATTCTACACATTTATATCAAAGGAGGACCTAGCTAAAATAATACTTAGACTTGCATCTATATGATTTGGCACACACTCACATTAGTGGGAAAACTACATGTGGTTTGATCTCTCTTCAGAGCATTAGTAATGTATGAAATGCTCAGCTGGTCACTGAGGATTAGTTGAGGTCAATCCAACCCATCCCATTAACTATTTTACACTAATTTTTATTTAGGTGTATTAGTTAATCTAATTAAAATAAAATTATGTAATATAATTTATATATTAAGATATGGCATTCAAGCATACATTTGAATGTAAAAGATTGAGATTAATTGTATTTATTTGATAAGTGGCATATGATAAAGATAGTAAGTACACCAAAGGGATAAGTATTTAGTTTTTTGGGTGACATTCTAATTGTGACTATATTTAACAAGTGGAAATCAAATAAAATTAGGCATGTAATTTATTCAACTCTAGAACTAATTCTATATCTATACAGGGTTAGTTCTGTCAAATGGAGTCAACATCACCAGTCAATACTAACATGTTAGTCGGTACTGACTTGTGTGGAAGTGAGGAGTATTGATTATAAAATAACTTATGTATATCTATGTTTTATATGTATTAGATATCCCAAAAATTTATAATGTGTGAAACTTCATAACTTGGTCTTGTTTTCCTTGAAATCTTAAGTGTGCTTGTGAGGAATAGAAACTTGTAAAAGTTGGGAAAGTGTAATGTGCTAAGCTTACCCTGGTCACTCCCAATTTATGATTTATTTATTCCTATGTATATGATACTCCTAGGAGGTAAATCAAGCCACACGTATTTCTTCCATATAGTTTGATTATGAAATTATTCTCCTTTTTTATATGTATATAGTTAATGATTTGGATTTGATACTTGATAATGTTTTCTCTTACTTGGATTTAGTGTGCTTCATACTTGACTTATGATTGATCCTAGTGATAGATTCATAATTTGGGAAGATAGGTCACATTTTATCAATGTTCAATAGTGTATAGATGTGTTTTAGATAAGTTACAAGTACCTTTTTAATGAGACCTTGACTTGATTGTATAAAAGGGCACATGGTTGCCTTAGTCAATTGTTGGTTTATTACAACTAGGTGTAAGCATGGGTTACTCCCTCTGTGCTCAACATTTGAATCACTTAGATGTACCAACATCAATACACATAAGGTACAATCCTTATACACTCACCCAAAGAGTAATTGAGAAGGAATTAGTGCATGTATTGGACTAGTTATGCCATGGTGCAAGATTTCAATAAGGGGTGTTGATCAATTGAAAGAAGTTTTAGGTAGATCCATAGGTGCAATCAGTTCATAGACTAAGCTTAGTGTCATATGGGTGAAATCCTTTTTTGGAATAAGCCTAGGGTCAATAGGTGCTTGAAGGGTCAAATGACTACTCTTACTCAGACTACTCATGCTAGACTTGTGTTACTTATAAGATAAAAACACTTGGCACATACTATATACTTAATCTTTATGTAAGTTACAAATGATGTCATTAACATTTTCATGGACTCAATTAATAATGTGAACCAAAATAATTCATAAACATTAATTATCATAACTAAATTTAAATTATGACATTATAATCATTCCACATTCTAATAGCAATATAAAAGATGCATGAACCAGACATCATGTTTTATTGTAACAATCTTTGTCATTAATCAAAGTTTACACAAAATAGAGTAAAGAGTTCTTATTATAATTTTTTTTATTAGTAAAAATTTAAGTAAAATGACTTTTGGATGGAAAATTCATTCATGTTGTTGACTATCCCAAATGGGTGTCTAATATATCACTAGTAACAAAACCTAATAACTGTATTTGATGTCATACATATTATCAAGATTTAAATAATACTTATCCTAATGATAATTTCCACTACCAACATAGATATGATTTTGGATTGCACAATAAGAACAACATGTCATCATTTTTGGGATATAACCAAATCAAGATCAACCCTATAGATTAGGAAAAGACATCATGTTTCACACCTTGGGGAACATTGTATTAGCTATCATGACCTTTGGATTGAAAAATGTAGGATAAACTTATAAATGAACCATGACCCATAAATTTCATGATTACATACATAAAATGGTTGAATATTATTTGGATGATTTATTATAAAAATCAAAACATAAAAAAAACCATGTTATCTATTTATGAAAAACATTTTAAACAATGAAGAAGTATAATGTGCATTTAAAACAAAAAGTGTATTTTTGGAGTATCTTATGGAAAATTATTAAGTTTTATCATATCACAAAGATTTTACATTTAATTATACCCTTATATATATTTAAATATGATTAAATATAATATCTTATTCTTGAACACTTGACAAATACCAATCAAGGATCTACCCTTTAGTTCTAAACCCTCATGTTGCCAAAAGGCTCATATTCGCCATATCATTATGCCTAATTTCTTATATTATGGACCAAACCTATAATTTTTATGAATAATATCACATATAAACTACATAAATATAAAAACATGATATATATCCTTCACTGTTAGTTATATACCTTCAATAATTTTCTACCCTACCCAAAATTTATGTTTTGCACATTAACACTAGCATCGATGTTAGTGTCTAATTTATTTATCAAGTTTTTATACCTCAAAATTCATCCAAATTATAAATATTTTTAATTTTATGGCTCAAATTATTTATCTTACCTAACCATTATATGAGATATTTTAAAAATATGTGGTATAAATACAAATAAAATCCTACTCATTATCCATCTAGCAAATACTAAGGAAGAACCTATTCAATCTCATTAAACCAATTTCAAAAATAGGTTATGCTACCATATTTTACCCTATTTATATATCAATAATACTATTATTCATATTACATGTCTAAATAATTCAAATAACAACCCATGAACATTATTTCTTGAGTTATAAGCTAGATCATTATATGCCCTTGCATATAACAAATTACACCCTTGTGCACACACAAACCTAAACTTATGGGATAAATGCATATGTGTGTGTCCCTCTTCCTAGTATTATATATTTAGGAAACTTTAATTGACAAATGGGTATTTTAGGTCAACTCTACTTCATGATCCCACTAGCCCATTTTTGGCAAGGTGACCTAGCTTAAGGTGAAGAACTCAATTTTTAGCTATATATAACCATATAAAGCATGTGTGCACAATCTAGATACATAAAAAAAATGGTAATATAAACCCATAAAAATAACAATAGGTTTATTTTAAATACAATTAATATTTTTTATAGGACATAAATATCAAGCCATAGATAAAAGCATCAATGCCAATGTCCAGGCCTTTAGAAACATATTTCCAGAATCGGATAACCATATCCTAAGCATGAGTTTGTTTTCTTCCACATACATACATATTATATTTTATTTTACATTTGGAAATAATATAACCATTATCTCTTCTTTTTGTTTCAATTATTATAATATAAATTAGCATTGTACTTTATATATTTGGTAATTTTATTGATTCAATATATTGTGTTACCTAAATTAATTTAATTGACCTAATTTAGAATAGTTTGATTTGTACATTTGATTAGGATATTATACCCCTTTAACCCCCATATAAAATTTTGAAAAGGGTTTTTATACCTTAATAAATTTAAAGTTATACTTGATGTGTGACCACTAGCTAATTGAAAATAACTTTGATTTTTACAGGTTCAAATTTGAGCTATACGATGCTTTATCACTCAAGTAGTAAATAAAACATAATATTTTACATAATTAATTAATAAAGATATCAAAATTTAATGGGATGAATCATGTTAATTTTTTATATGAAGTAATTAAATAATATCTTCTCAACTCACACATTCTTATACCTTCCATTCTAGATATACCCATCTTATTATGCATTTATGTAACCAGTTTTAGGGGCTTTTCTTACACATACAATGAATGTCACTATGAAAATTTTATTTATATATTATTCACACACTCATTGACTATGAAAAAAATATACTTATATCGAAAAACTATGTTTATCTCTTGTTTTCTCCACACAAAAGTTGTGGCATTATTTATTTCATAATGAAAATAATGTCATCATTAAATTTGGTCCACTCAAATATATCATGTAAAAATATCATATATCAAGATGTATGAAAAAATGGTTAATGCTTATTACTAAAATTTATCTTCTTATTACCTCACAAAAATCTCTTAAATGGAAAGAAATTGTAGATCAACTAGTTGCTACCCCATTACATGACCCATTACCCATCACTTCTAACATTGAGATTAATTCACATCTTTATACTATGGAATTGGTATGTAGACTATGAATTTTGATGGGTCTAAGTGTACTTTAGGTGTCTATTCTATGATTATGCTTGTTACCCCTAAGGTGAACACATGCCCCTCACTTTTCATTTGGGATTTTCTTGCATAAATAATATAGTAAAATATGGAGCTCTAATACTTGGCATAATGATCACACAAAATTTACATATCAAATATCTAATAGAATATGGATACTCTTAGGTGGTTATAATTCAAGTTATAACTATTTATCAAACTAAATAATATAAGCTAATTACTTATAAATACATGGTCCAATGTCTCATATTAACCTTCCCTTATTTTTTCATTGAGATCATTCCTCACAAAGATAATAGGCATGTTGATGCCATGTCTAGCAAAACATATTTAATACCAATTGATATCCATGATGATCATGTAATATTTACTATCCAATAATTATGTAATTCTTTAGTTGATATGGATATTATCAATCCAATATATGTTTTGGAAATCAAACAAAGTGTGCATGATCCTGAGTGGTACACTAGTATATATAATTACCTATATAAATATAATTTTTATTAAAATGTTAAATGATAGGATATAAATTGATTAAAACACAAAACCATGAATTATGTACACATTGTTGGATCCTCTTTTAAATGTTCCCTTGAGGATCAATTTTTATGATGTCTAAATACAGTTTAAGATCAAACAGATATACTCAAAGTTGATGATAACAAATATAAAGGCAACTTTAATGGTAAAAATATGAATTTCAAGTTCTTTCTTCAAGGATACTATTGGCCAACAATGGAACACAAATGTCATGACTATGCCAAATTATGTTCCCAATTTCAAAGGCACAACAACCTTAATCTTTCTCCATTATATACTCTACAACTTATTATGGCTCCATGGCCTTTCTCCCTTTGGGTATTTTAATTAATCATAAAAATAAATATTGAATCTTTAAAGGGGCATAAATTTATTGTTAAAAAAATTGAATATTTTATTAAAAGGGTGAAAGTGATACCCCTAGAATCCATAATAGGTGAAGACATTTACAATTTATTGATAACACATATTATATTACAATTATGATTACCTCCTACCATTATAAATTATGTGGTTAATCTTTTAACAATAAAATAGTCAAAATATTTTGTGTTATGTTCTAAATCTATCAGACTTTCTCTACCCCATACTACCTATATGGAAATGGTCAAGTAGAGATAACTAATAAGATAATAAAATATTAAGTAATATTGTTTCAAATAATTGGATAAATTGGCATAATCAAATCATTTATGCTTTATGGGCATACCACACGAGTGCACACACACCAACAAAGGCTACACTTGATTATCTTGTTCATAGAATATAAGTTGTACCCCCTCTCAATATTAAAATGCCATCTTTATAGGTATCATTAAAATATATTATCAAATATATTGATTATTATTAAAATCACCTACACGACTTATAAATTCTTGATAAAAAACACATACAAGTTCTTGAATATTTAAAATTATATCAAATATGTGTTAAAATATCATATGGAAATAAAAATCATGATAGTGAATTTTTAAATTGGAGATCTTGTTCTTAAGGAAAATAAAAATAATATCAATTATAATAAATATAACAAAGGAAAATTCAAATCAAATTGGTTGTTTCCATTTATAATCACTAAAAGAATAGGTGCATGAGCTTATCAACTCAACACTCTCAAAGACAACTCTATTAAAATTCATTAAATATCATTAGTGTATGTCATTTTATATATATATATATATATATATATATATATATATATATATATATATATATATAGACATATTTTGTAAATATATTTTGGTATTCAAATATTTAAAAAAATAAATAAACATGCATATATTTCAAAAATTCCAAAAAAAAGAAAAAACTTCAAAATTAGGACTTGAAGTATTTTCATATGTGGATAACTTATTTTCATATTTTATTTATTTTGTGTTTAGTAGATAACATATTTCATATTTCAATTCATAATGATTTTGATAAGGTTCTTGAGTGTGATAAAGGACATACTTTCACATGATTCTTTGATGTTAGGATTCCCTTATTACCTAACAAACTTTCTAAACTAGGGGGGGGGGGGGGGGGGGGCATTTATCTGTTCTCTATGAGCACTTTTACAAGTTGTCTTTATCCACAACCTCTATATCATGTTGATCTACATATCATATAAATGTTTCATTATGTCACTCATATTTTTCAAATATATTACATGAAATATGCTACTTGCTAATAATAAAATTCATATATGTGATGGATATATTATAGTTTCATTGGTTATATGCTTTTGCTTTGCATTCTTATTTTCCTACATGGTAAGATAGGTTTTTGATTGATTATTGTGTGTATGGCCCTTGGCATTTTATGTTCAATATTTTTTGCTTATATGATGTCATAATTCCATTTGTGTGTCTCCCTTGGCCCTAGTTTTTATGCAACATTTTACAAGTCCCTTATATGTAGCCTCTTGGCCTTGTGCATGACATATTTTACAAATTACATTACATTTTATGACATTACATCAATTTTTTTTATTACTATTATGGTGACACAATTCACGTCATGTATCCTATCTATTTACTATTGTACCATGATTCATTTCATGAATCACTTATATACTATATTTCTACTCTAGTGCCATGATGTATGTCATGTATACATTGCTTCTATGATTCAATGATTTATCTTTATAACACATGATTAAAAATGCAAACTAAAATATATATTTAATACTATAAATGCTATAAAATTTAAATATTCAAAGTCTTATATCTTTGAAATATGCTTTATTTTGAGATGGGTGACTCACATGCTATGTATCTCACCTAAAAAGGGGGACATCACAATAGGCTTGCTTGGAACATTCAAACCTCATGAGAAAAAATTTAGATTTATGGAAACATATAATTTTTAAGTGGTAATATGATTCAAAATTTTAAGAGTATGGGTAACATTCCATGTATGTGCATTCATTCCTATAGTTTAAAACCATAAGTTTCAAATAATTTAAAAGTTACAAGTTAAAAAGTTGCAACATTTTCAAAAGGTTTTCATAAGTGGAAATTTTTGAAAATTCAAAGTTGAAAAATTAAAAATTCAAATGGAATTTCAATATAAACACAATAAATATATATGGATCATGATATTCATTCATGTTCACATTTTTTTCTATGACATTCTCAAGTTCCAAGTTTCAAAGTTGAAAAGTTACAGATAGAATCTAGATCTTTCTACATCGATTTGATTCATCTCAATGGAAAGTGGATGACGTTAGAGTTTAGTGACACTCAATATCCACGGTTACACTTTTTCAATATGTAGTGGGACATAATTCATGGTTCCACCCCTTAAAATATTTTACATAGTACTCTATACACTAAAATGAGAATTGGAGCACACAATATTTCCAACTCAAGAGCATTCAAAGATTTATAAATTGAGACATGATCACTCTAAATTCTCCATGGTTTAGTACTTTTTAAAATATCCCAACAAAGGGGCATATATAATTTTATATCTCCAAGTTATAAGGTTCGTATATTACTTAATCTCCTTTCTCTCTTTATTAAAATTACAAATAGAACAATTCAAATTTTAAATTTTTCAATACAAGCACATATTAATTTCAGTAGCATTGTTTCAAGTTTTCACATTAAAACATCTTGAATAATCAATATTTATATTTAAATATAATGTTTGCATACATAATCAAGTTTGCATCTAATTTAGTCTAGTCATTTAACTTCATGCATCACTAAAATAAAGTGGAAGAAAATGTAAATACATATAATTAATCATTAAGTACATGATAATATTTAATCTTGACATCCTTACCCTTACTTGATTTAATCACCATTTTACTAACTCTAAATATATAAGAGATCATTCACTATCATGAAAACATTGAAAATATCATGAAGACATCTCTATTTGGTTATATTAAACACTATTCAACCCATAGGTTCCTACCAGACATTTACCAATAGTCTTTGGTATTCTAGGATAAGTCCTCTCTAGCTAGACAAGGCCACACTACAACCTTCACCCTTAGTGAGGCCTTGTCTCCCACACTTTAATGGTTTATTTTTTTGAATTAATACATTTCATAATGGATCTCTTACACATTTGGTAAAGTTAGTTAGTGAAATTATTCTAAATATTCTCCTATAAAATTAGATCAATGCTACTCATTCTAATCTAACTAACTATCTCTAGAAAAAACATTACACACTAAGTAAAATAATATTATTTATCCTATCTCAACTCTAAATTTTTTTAGTAGTCAATAGACAATTATAAATAGTTTTTTACTATAATTCATGGGCATCTATTACAATCATTTCCATTAACCATCTAGATAAAAACATTTTAGTCACATCATCATAGATCACACAATCACTCTATAAGGGAGAACTACATCGACCTGAGGCCCATTTAGAATAAGTGTATATTACTCAATTTCAAGTGGTTTCTAAGACAAACTCATCTATCCTTACTATCCCATTCCCCTCCCTCTTTGTTAATAAAATTACCATCTAGTGCATGTACAAACTAAGGTTTGATATTTTCTAGTCTTTTACACAACACTGTGACATAAAAATATCTATAACCACCCCTCAAAAGTAGTCACACATGCACAGATTTAAAAATAAAGAATATAGTCAATTAGGAAATGACCATAGTAGTGAGACAAGGCCATAGTTTTCCTGTGTCCACCTCCAATAGACTTTTCCCTAAAAAATTTGAATCATTATTTTTTATATAACTCTATCAGTAAATCAATTTAACATAGTTTTCACTTACAAAAAGTTTACATAGTCAAATATATTATTATTTTGAGGGGAAATCTCTAACCCTTTCTTAATTTACTATTTTTAACAAGTTCTTGGTTTTAATGAATTCTATCATTTACTATAGATTACTGTATTTTCATATCGAATCAGTACATATCAACATTTTTATTTTAATAGTTTAATTTCATTTATTTTAAGACATCTTAAATTAAAAGGGTTAAACAATGTGTTTGAGTCCATGTTTACTATATATATGTATCCAATGTAAGGTCTCTACTATTAATAATATCATATATCTTATATTTCAAATGATAAAACTTATACATTGAATGCCCATGGAATATATGATAAATAATATAGTAATTGAGCTTTTGCATAGGATGATTAGGAGGTATGATCAATTTGTTTTAATAAATATTTATGATATTTTCACTTGGAGAATTATTTATCTTATGTTTATTTCATTATTCATTAGTCATATATTTATTTTGTTTATTAAACCATGTTAAATATGAAATCTATTGAAACACATAGATTTTAATGAGGATATATAGGTGTAATTTGTAACAGCATGCTCATGATGTTGGTTAACTACAAAATTATATTCAAGTGAGTTTAACTTTAGATAAATTTTAGACTTGTTTTTGTAACTTATCTATGGGATGCATCATAGTAACAATATAATGTGTAGGAATGGTGGTACTCTAAATAGGTTCATTCAAGAGTTGAGTCTTGTCATGGATGGCCTCACTAATCAAACTAATTCTCATCGGTTAGGAATATTTAGATTTATAATCACAAACCCCATACATTTAAAATTCAATAGTCATGAAAAACCCTATAGAATTATTTACCCTACCTATTTGTCTTATGATGGCATGGACCTTTGCATCCAATATAAAATTAGGAAAAATAATAGGGGAGGGATATATGATATAACTATCATGACGCCTTAGGGGAGGAGGAATGCAATGATTTATACATGCCATTTCCCTTCAATTAGTTACTATAATCATCTCAAATTTGACATTTAGGATGTATTACTAAGGAGAGCTATGAGTTCATCATTATTAATATCATCTTTAGTTTTTTATAAATTTAACCCATTTCATTACATGAATTTAATACATATTTTTTATTTTATTAAATAAAAATGAAATCATCATAGTCATATCTTGGATCAAAAAATATAAATTGTTAGAATCTATTTTAGCTATGTTAGGGTTCTTCTTATGTAACTAAAGAGAAATCAGAAATTATATCTAAAACTTAAACCCTAATGGAGGGTAAATATGAAACCCTAAGGTAGAAAATATCTAGGATTTTATGTGATGAAGTGTATGATTAGGTTCACTATAACGTTTTAATTTTTTTATTAATGTGATATAAATGATTTAAAACCATGAATATTCAAATTATGTAAAATAGGCCAATAATCATAAAACTTTGAATGTAAATAGAAATATTGATACTTCACTTACTATATTTATAATTTAAAAATACATATATAAGTAAATGAAATTATCTTATTATAATATTATTTTTCTCATTCTATTCATCACTTTCCCTAAAATTTATCTATATCTGCTCTATAACTATTTAGATCAGGAAATAAGAGCTCAAACCCTACATGGCTATTATTGGTGAAACCTAGAACCTTATTGAAATTGGTATTATGAAGTTCCTATTGTTATTTTACCTATTAATTTTGTACATTTATGACACCTTGTACTATGATTTTTCTCTTGTATATGCCTCTTTTGTGTGTCTTTGCTTTTGGTCATGTGCATCGATCTTTATTTTCCTCATCTTTACTTTGAAACCTTAATCACACTTTAGACAAAATATGATCATTAAAAAATGGATATATATATATATATATATTGTATATATATATATATATATATATATATATATATATATATATATGGCCCCCAAAAGCTCCTCACTAAGTTAATAAGCATTTCATAAGTTCCAATACTCTAAATAGGGCTCAAACTACATGTAGTTCTTTCACCTAGGTGTGTGTGCACACCATCATAATCAATCTAGAATGAAATGTAATGTTTGGATTTAGAGACTTGAAACCATGAAAATTTTACATAAATTTTTATTCAAACTTGTCTCCAAGATTTTTGTTTTGAAGGACATTCAGATATTTATGTTGTTGAGATAATTTCTCGAGAGACAGAGAGTTAATTGATTTTTTAAGTTTATTAGGACTTTCCAAGATGTGTATAACCTTAGGATTGATTCATTTTTATAGTTGACTCATTGATATTATTAACTATTATTAACCCATGAAACATGTATAGGCATACCTAATATATATTACCCAATATTAAAAATAGTCATTGAATGTTCCTAAAAATCACTGGTAGAAGAAGATATGATAAAGTTGAAACTATTTGACTATTGTCCTTGGGAGTGAAAATCAGAAATATGAGATATAGAGACAATTTTTTTATTATTTTTGAAGGCTCTTCCATAAATAATGGTGATAATAAATAGGTTTATTTGGTAAACATGGTTAGCCAAGACAACAATTGAGTAGTAGGATAAGGAAAAGTGTGCAAAAGAGTCAAATGTGTATGCAAATTCCATGTATGTTAAAGTGTGACAAAGTCATATGTGTCTAAAAATGGTAAAAAATTAATGTTTATAGACTCAAAATATATTATTTTAATTTAAAATATACCTACTTCAATTATTCATATATATTCTTTAGGCTTAGACATCAACATGTACAATAGGACATATAATGTCAAATCTTAGGCTTGTTATCTATGTATAATATTTTTAGATGAAGTATTTATTTTAAATTATCTATATGTGAAATATGATTTATTTAATTTAACTTTGTTTATTTTTCAATAATGACTTAATTTTTGTCTTAAAATTATCTCATAGCACATGAAATTTAGTAGTGTATGAAGTGACCTCATGACAAACTAGTAGATATGATGGGATATGTAAGGCATAAAAAATATGATTCATTTTCACACATTTTTTATTGATTAACTTTTTGTAGTGTTTTATATTCAAAATTGATGTGAATTCCACCTTAGGTAGATGTGTTACCAAGGTGTGATTTATTATGTGCATGTAGTTATTAAATGCATAATTAATGTGGTAGTTATGCTCACATGTGTGAGAAGGGTTAGGTGTTAATTTGGGAATGGTATAAACTTTTAATTCACCAATAATAATCTCTAATTCACAACTTAATTTTCCTATATAATAATCTTTTATGTTCTTGTGGAATGTAATGGAGCTTAGAGTCATCTCCTGGGCTAGTGGTGATGTAATATTTTAGAGTCTTATTCTAGTGTAACCATTGCTCATTGCAAAAATACATATATATTACACATATTTAATATAATATGGATTCATTTGTGAATATTTATCTTGTATGAATACTTTATGCTGGTGGTGTCTATGCTAGATATCTATGGATAATATTGTCATTTTCAACACGTTAACACACAATTTTGTTTATGCACTATCCCTATTGACTATGTAGGTCTATGACACCTCATACCATTATTATTTTTCCTATAAATATCTCATGTGTGTGTGACCACTTTTAGACCTATGGGTTAATCTTTGTTTTCCTCCTCTTTGATTTGAAACCATAATCACACTTTCAACACAAGATTGCCCTTGAAAATGGGTTAGTATATTAGGATGGATAGATTTAACCACTTGACACTTAGAGATTAAGCATTGCCTACATTTCAATAATCTAAATAGGTATCAAACCACATGTAGTTATCCTACCTACATGCACATGTGCACCATCATGACCAATCAAGAATTTAATGTAATGTTTGGCTTTTAAAACTTCAGTGAAATATAAATTTGAAACACATTTTTTTATACATGGCTCTAAGACTACTATGTTGAGGTATATTTAGATATGTATGTCTTGATGATTATGTATTAAGAGAGTGATAATTTATCTCTCAAGTTTTATATGACTTTAAAATATGGGTATAACCTTATAATTGACTTGTATTTATAATTTACTTTTTGATATTTCTTGTTATGATTGACCCATGAAATGTTTCTAGGCCAAATTAAATGATACTTCACAATTTGAAATATATTTGTTAAGTATTCCTAGATGCCATCGCTAGAGGCAAACACTTATGACAAAAATACAACTATTTTAATATTTCAAAATTTTTAACCTAATTTAGATTAATGGTGAGGATTAATCTAAATAAGATAGAAACTATCAAATCACTCCAAGATTTCTAAAAATCACAAATTACACAAAAACCCTAGGACTAGGTGAGATCAATGCAAAACAAAAGTGGGTTTCATAATAGTTAATTACCCAAAAATTAAAAAAGAGGTACATTATATACTAAAATATTAGGTCACCAAAAAGGTAACAACTCAACTCACTATTAGAAAAAATCTTAAGTGTATATCCCCTAATGACCTTAACAACCCTAAATAACTTGACTAAAAACCATGTAGGTAAAACCAAAAGTAGGAAAAATCCTACACTAACACCCCATTGAAGCATATATTAGGTGTGGAGAAGAATTGGGTCTTGAAAAAATGGCTTGAAGAGGTACCCAAGCATAATGAAACTCCCATAAAGTAGAGAAAAGGTAAAAAACCATAGGAAAAAATTCCTCCCCTAAAAGAGAGAAAATTCAGAAACCCTACATGATCTAAGGATGTTAGGCACATACAATAATGTGTTAACAAGTGAGTAAAAACAAGTCACATAGAGAGAGAGAGAGAGAGAGAGAGAGAGAGAGAGAGAGAGAGAGAGAGAGAGAGAGAGAGAGAGAGAGAGAGAGAGAGAGAGAGAGAGAGAGAGAGAGAGAGAGAGAGAGAGAGAGAGAGAGAGAGAGAGAGAGAGAGAGAGGATAACTAAGAAGTACCCATATAAGATGGTGAATCTACCTACAATAGAACTCACAAAATGATGAATGTTGTTGATGAGATGCTCTGCCTGAAGACTAAAAAAGCTCCATCTACATCGAAAAATGTTTCTTCTCATTACCAAATGAAAAACATGAACAATGTACTATAAGTTTTCCCATTCCATAGTGGAAGATGAAAGAGGTAGAAATACAAAGATATTTGCGTATGGTCCAAAATAGAAGTATGGTATAAGTCTGGTAAGATTGTGTACAAGAACTGAATGTAATGCCATTAAAGTGATCCTATCATAAGTAGGTGAAATAAAGAGTGTATCACCATGGAATGATGAATGTGGACACTAAATGATTAATGGATCTCCAAATAAGGTGTGATTCCTATGCAAGGAATTATGCTCCTCGTGCATAGTAGATGAGCCATCTACTATATGTAATGATGGTACAATAGAAGAATATGTTAAAATGGACTATAGAATGACCTATACTAGTGGAACAAAATACCCAATTTATAATGAGTCCTAGATAAATATAAATACACCTTGTAATGTTGAAAGTGAATAAGAGGTAGTGGATCAAGAACCAACTCCTTAATATCTGAAAGGTTATAAAGAGATGGTAGAGGTATGTACCCATCACTACAGTAATCATATGAGCTATAATAAGATTCATCATATTAGAGATGTAATCAAGCTCATAAGTTTCATCAAGTACAAGTGAGTTTGATGAATAATAATGACATGGATTATTCATTGAAGGAATGTCCATGTGAAGTGGAGAGAATTATAGAACAATCCTTGAAGTTAATTAAGAAATTATAGATGAATCACACAAATACATAGAATGAATATCCATAAGAAGAGAAGAGTTTATTCTCACAAGTTTTAATCTCAATGGAAATATTATAATCCTATGAATTACCGATTTGTGATGGCTCTAGAAGAACAACACAATGTATAGGAATGGATGTATAATCTACAAGCTAAGGCCAAATATAATCCCATCTTGTAGTGGTGTCTCATTAGAAGGAAGAGTGTTATCCACCATTGATGTGTCACATGAAATAGGAGTAGGAAAGAGATCACAATAGTCTCTGAAGATATAGTAGGAAAAATTTTAATAGTGAACCCTGATATTGTCCTAGTACCCCAATATTGTCCCAGTGAGCATAGGCTATCATTTCACAAATCCATACCACACACTAGCCTTCTACAACTTGTATATACATCAATAAGTTGACTAAGGGCATATTATACACAAGTTTTATCCTTCTATGGCTATTCGTTATTGTTCAAAACTCAATTATTTACATGGCATTACATTTATCACTACTCAATTTATATCATCATACTGATATCTTACTAGTTACCTAAGTTACTTAATCTACTATTGTTATAAATTACTTATGTGTATCAATTACATGCATTCATGCATGCTTTTCATGTTTTCTTTCTTGATTCATGTCATGTGTGTATTCTTTATTTGGATTTTGGAAGTTTTAACATGAATATATGTGTGGATTTAAGCCTTAATTCTATGTGTATATGTGTGTGAGTGGCATTCAAACATGTTCATTTATGTGTCCCCTTGGCCTTCCATTGTGTGTACTCTTTATTTGTGTGCATCATGGCCATGACATTTGTTTGTCTATTTTCTTAGTTTTTGATGCCATGATGGACATCATGCATTCTGCCTACCTTTTAGATGCGATGATGGATATCATGCATCCCTCCTCGAATTATTCTATTTTATATTTGCATACTTAGTTTATATATCTTATATGTGTTATTAAATTTTAACATCTATAAAGACAATGTCACTATGTATGTTTGTTTATACATGCATCTCATGTTATTATATTTATTAGTTTACATATATATGATGATGTCATGTTCATCCATGTTATCATTATTACTCATATTTATATATTTTATGTAACATTTATCAAATAATTTTTTATTTTGAGTTAGGTTATTTTGTAGGCTCAATAACTCACCTAAAAACAAGGGGTATACATAGTGTCTTGTCTTATAGACTAATCCTATATAATACAATGCATAGATATAGTTATGTATCCCTCACATAGTGGATCATAGAACATACCTAGTAAGCACGATCAGAATTGGTAGTAGCATTCCATTTGAATAGGATCACACCCCACTATCATCCAAATAGGACATTATGGTCCTAGTACTAAAAAAATAATCAATTTTAGAATTTCTCAAAATCTTAGATAGGACATATTAGTTTACAATAAGTATGTGGTGTTAGTTTTTAGAAAGTACTCAAGTTTTATCTTATATTTTCTAAGTTTGGGGGAATCATGTGAGATGTGTGTTATAGGTTAGCACACAAATTTTTACTTATAATATTAGTTTCTATTAATTAGTCTCAAAATCCATATACACTAGATATCATATTAGGGGCATGTGCACAGTAGATGACTTCCTCCTTGCTCATTTTGCACCAATTTTGTGGATAGAATGACAATGATTATCATCTCCTTGTTTTGTACACTTGACCCACATTATACTAATGTTTTTCACCAATTTTTCACTATAATTAAGCCTTATTCCATTTACAGTAGTTGTCTCCCCATTTTACACCAGTTTTTGCACCAAAAAAATCTATTAGAATGCATACATGGATTCCAAACTACTTCACTACTTTGAGTATGAAATGATGGAGTCAATTACACCTTGATTTATTAATCACACTCTCCTATCAATGAGGATAGGGTAATTAACAATCCAATTCAATATTTTTAATGCACATAAAACTCCAAGGGCCCTACCCTCTAAATTCAATAGCTTTACACCAGAAACACATAGTGGTTTACATACCCAATTAGGTGGTTTGTTACTTGTTATTATATCTATGAGTTTCTTTCCTTTGATTATTGACATTCATCTTGAGGACCAATTGTATGCATGTTTCATTGTAGGTTCACATGAAACATAGTTCAAAATTGTGGCCTACATTCAAGACTCCACTTTATAGGTAAGTTCAAGTATGCACTTTTCATTTTACTCTAGTAATTTTTATTTGATACATTACTAGAATAAAATGGGATCAAATATAGACACAAATTAACATTTAAGCTAAAATAGTGCAATTTTGACCACTCTTTCCACATACTTAGCTCATGTCTCATCCAAGGGCCTTTTGATCATTTTAATTCACTTTATACATGATCATCAATTACTTTAATCAACCCAAACAAGTTCAAAATGTCCTTATTCTCTTTGAAAACTAGTCTAGGCTCAGACTCAGACTATCCATGGTACCCAAAGTAGCTATTTGTGTCCCTTAATTAATAGAGCCCTATTTGGACAGTAGCACTCCCTACTATTTTTAAGATCTAATGGTAGTGTCCTC